>JAOEHI010003341.1:0-10854 GCA_025447815.1 Percopsis transmontana
CTCAAACTCTGCTTTAATCTGCTCTTCTGTGGACACCACCTGTTTCTTGGAGTGTTGAAGCATGTCACTGTATGTCTTCTCAGCATGTTTGTACTTGTCTCTCTTGTCCTGTAGAGACTTTAAGTCAGGTTTCAGCTCTTGCTTCAAGTCGCAGACTGCTTCTTCTATAGGAATCAATGTGTGGCCCTGTTGGTGAGGGAAGTCACATAAATGACACACAGCTCTCTGTTCGTCCTTACAGAACAATCTAGAATCACCTGGATGTTTACTGCACACTTTAACTTTCTGTGCTTCTTCAACGGTCTCAGTATTTTGTCTCCCAGAATAGATGTCAACCAGCTGCATCATTTTAAAGTCCACTAATGGGGAATCCACCGAGGATCTCCTCTTACAGATAGGACAGTTCTTGTTGTTAGCTTGTTTCCAGAAGTCTTGCAGACAGGCTGAACAGAAGCTGTGGTTACATCTCAGAGACACAGGATCCCTAAAAACCTCTGAACACACATGGCAACTCAGGAAACCTTTCAATTTGTCCTCCATGATGTAAAAAAATTACGTAATGTCGTCTTCAAATTTTAGTTAAAGATCCTCAGAATATGTCTTGTTCAGTCGATAGCACACCCTGTAATGGCGTCAAAGTTGTTTGACATCGTTGAAATGTTTCACTTTCATTTTCACGTGTGCCCGACCACGGTGTTCAGTTTAATTATTATTAGTTGGAAATTACTGCTTTTATCAACAGACAAAAACTATATGTATTCTGATGATTACTATTTCATGTCAATTGTCATCAAGGTTAAATAAATGTTTTATAAATAAAATGTGCATAGTAGGCTACCTGATTCATTACAGTAACGTTTGTTCTGTTAGGGCAAAGTATAAGATTTATATGATGATATAATTGGAAGTTATAAATACATAATTTCAAGAAAAATAACACGATTATTTTCACCATTGTAGCTGTTGCAGTAAAATGTGCTGATTTGCAGGGAAATTACTTGTTTATTAGGAAATTGTGTTCTGAATAATGGTTTGCAAGTATAACTTGGTTTCTCTTGAGTGATAGTGACACCTACTGTATATATTTGTGTATTACATTGAACGAACGCACGCGTGTGTTCACGTCATCAATTGCTAGAGTTGCTGGTTAGGCTGCTATCAGAAGCTGCACAAGAAGAAAGAGTTCACTACAGTATTAGCGTGACTTGAAAGGATTGTAACGGCTCCTAAATTTCTGTTCACAGTATGCACTGATAATATTTTGTGTTTATATTTACTGTACTGTGATTTTATTTGTAATTATTTTACTTCAGTTTTTCACGGTGTTTGCTGGTGAAAATAGCATTACCCTACTTGTGAAAGAGACCAAATAAATAACGTTAGTGGTCGGAGCGTTGCTTACCTTATCAGAAGAAAGCCATGGGAGCAGTTAAAACTATAATCTCTTCAAGATCCATCTCGGTACCTCGGCAACCGATCTTTCTACCTCATAGCATAAATCCCACTAACCATCCTTATTCTATTCTCCTTTCCTCCTTTTAATAAAAAAATAAATAAATTCCTTTCTTTTTACTCTGTTAGATCAGCTCTTATAATATTAAGCAGTTTGCCGTTAGCAATTATAGCCGGTTTGAGAAGCGAATGATAACTTTCGAGTAATGTTCTGCAAATGCATAAGTGAAGTAACCTTGTTACATGATGCTGCGCTTATTCTAGGAGAATGTTATCTGCTTGCAAAAACTGGTGGTTAGCCAGTTCAACTGTTGACAAATGTACTAATTGTAGGTCGCTTTGGATGAAAGCGTCTGCTAAATGCTGTAAATGTAAATGTTTCTGTACCTTCATATGATGCAGGCAAACTTTCAGCGCAGGGGGAAAATGTCTGTTTTGTCACTAAGCCGTCAAGCTGTGACAGCCATCAGCTAAAGGGGGATGTAGGATGGGGGGAGACAGGCGTGTCACCGCCGCACTAGGACTAAGATTTCCTTTCTAATTAAAGGTTCATGGGCTTTTACGGTTGCCATTCATGTGAATGGTCAAAACAAAAACAAAAGCAATTGCCTTGGGATTTTCATCTAAAGTTCTACACAGTACAAGGGCCGGTGTTAGAACCCTGCCGG
Source organism: Percopsis transmontana (assembly GCA_025447815.1). Classification (NCBI taxonomy): domain Eukaryota; kingdom Metazoa; phylum Chordata; class Actinopteri; order Percopsiformes; family Percopsidae; genus Percopsis; species Percopsis transmontana. The sequence continues at coordinate 2,121 of JAOEHI010003341.1, forward strand.
TGTTGATGCCTTGCTTTACGCAGGGAATTTAACTCTTAACTCTTTCTGTAAAGACCTTACAGTGAGCAGTGTTTGCTTTAACCTTAAAACTGCAATCTGCCCATAATCCACAATCCTTTTCAAACAAAACACCTTCTAACTTCTCCCATGAGGTAGCATAATAAAGAATGACACTTGTATCCTCCTATATTGTATTGAACTTTGTACGAAAAGTGAGCATAAAGTTTATGATATGCTTAATTATTTGTTTAGGGTTGGAATTATGTTTATTTGGGCAACAATGTGTCTGTTTTCAAAACTAATAGTTGATGCTTTCTTTCTTTTATTTCTCCTTCCCTCCTTCCTCTGTGTTTTCAGTCCTCAGGACCACCAGAGAACCGCAGAGACCCACCCAAAGACTTCACTGGTCGTAAAAAGTTCATATTTCCCTCATTCCCTTGATCTCTACCTTCCTGTTGTTGGTGTGTGTTTTCATACATATTTTGCAAATATATTTTACAGCCAAGTGTTGCTGCGTCATGGCCATGTTGTACCATACATCTTTGACAAAGCATTTGTGTAACACCCTGGTGGTCTTCCACCAGAGGAGCCAGGGTCATTTTTCAGATGAATGCTTTGCTTTGTACTTCCTGGCATTAACGAATCGTGCCTCCAGCCTTGTGTACCACCCACAACAGCATGGCTTGTAGGGAACCTATGTTAATTATGTATTACACAATCCAGACTCCCCCCAAAGGTTTTACCTATTTAGGAGATTTTCAGGGCCATTTATATCCGGGTGACATTTAATCATTAAAGTTCCCATGTGGTGTACTAATGTAGGCCATTATGTTTTGAATGATAATCAGGGGTTTGAACTTGTTTCACAGGTGTGCTGCACGATAGAAATATAACCCCCCACGTTAAATTCCTTGTAGAACTATAGGCAAACCCATCATGTATACATGCTGTATTAAACGTAATACAACAACCCTGTAATGTTCCATCTATTCAAGCCATTATTCTCGTCAAAGGCGGCTCTAATGCTAATGGAAGTAACGGGATGAATCCGAACTACACTTGTTTGGTTTGGTTCCCCCAAGCGCGGTTGCCACGGTTACGGACGTCGCAATCTCCCTCCCTCCCTGGTAAACAAATGACCAGATTAATTGGAAACCGAGGAGGGACAGCCGCCCCGCTAACAGCCAAACAGAGATAACTTCCCCGGGTGCTTCGGTGGCTCGTCCAAGCCCCGTCACAGCTGCCCGATCTGATTGGTGTAGAATATTTAGGCTAATAGAGCCTAAATCCGTCCGTGGCCACGTGGCCGTGGCGAGACCCATTTCCGGAAGGGATTTGTATCCTCCCGTGTGTTCTGTCCAGGCCGGACACTGTGGGGGTTCCCCGGGGCACATATATGAGCCTCGGGGGACAATGTGTGTCCATTCACAGTGGGACGGTGCCACCTCGCTCTGACCACACCCGGGCTGAGCCAGGCAGATGGCAGCTATCGCAATATTCCGCCATAGTGTTTGCTCACGTCTCCTATTGGCTGATATGAACGGTAAATTGAGAACTGTCACGGTCTTGTTTTGCACGTTAGTTTTAAAAGGTAGGCTAACCCTTCCCTGCGACTTGTAACATGGAGCCATGACTGCAGCATATGAAACGATACATCAATGATCCCGCAGTGACTTTGGTGCAGTAGCGCAAAACAGGGGGAACTAGGTAAGCATGGCCACAAGATGGCGCCACAATATAGCGACACCAACAAGCAACCGCACATTCAACACAACTTTACTGTAATACAAGAGCCTCTGCAAATGCTGTAAGGGAAAATATATAACAGAATAAATAGGTTTTGTGAGTGAGAGTGGGTGGGTGAAGAGATGAGATTGTATAAATAAAGTTATATTCAAATAAATAATAGATTACCTGTCTTCAAATACATGGTTTGTAATATCTACCATGGATGTCTTGTAGGCTACTGTGTCTGTGTGTGTGTGTGTGTGTGAGAGAGAGTGTGTGAGAGAGAGAGAGAGAGAAACCAATGGTCCTGCACGTCACCAACACATACAATCTGCAGGTGATATTGGAATGAGAAATCACACTGGACATTTCTCAACCTAAATCTATAATTCATCATGCCGCCTCATTACCTTACAAATGACTCAAGATCCCAGCTATAGAGTTAAAGGGGTAGTGCATACTCTTCTGGCCAGGAGGGGAAGGCAGGGCAGTGAAAAGACCAAGTGGCAACCTCCGGTGCTGAAAAATGAACCCAAGTGTCAAAATCTGCAGTTCCTCGAATGGCCACATGAGGCTGGCTCCAAAAGCGAATCAATCCCCACAGACCCCCCAATGTTAAAATGACCAACTTTACAGCAGAAATATAATGGTTTTGGTCTCTATAGATAGTTTCCCTGTTCATGACAACTGTACAGTAATTTAAGATTTAATGTTATATATGCAGGGGGTGAATTTTTATATAAAAACTCACCCCCTGCACATATAACATTAAACTAAGCCATAAATGTATCCGTCCATTTATGCATCGCCGGCAGTTAGACGGAGTCAGGCACTGCCAAGATGGCAGAAGGCGATGGCCAGAGCCAGCCCACTTGAGCTTCAAACCCGTCACACTTACAGGGCATTTTGTTCACTTATTTTCTTCTTATTTGCTTCTCATTCATGCAGATGTGATGGTTATATGACTCTTCTTAACCGAGGCATTCAGAAAGTTCTTAAACACTTGTGAAATCATGTAATGACAAGACACCACACACTACCACTTTAAGAATGAAAACCACAGAAATGTTCTACTTAACTGTTTATTTAGGTTTGGTTATAAACCTCACATTAGTCACATTACAACCGTACTGTAGTTTATATATACAGCCATGGAAAATAAATAAATAAATAAAATAAAAAAAATCAAATATTTATAAAATTGGTCTCTTAGTTTTTCCATGTCTATATATATATAAAAAACTAGATTGTATAACAATTTAGAAAGTCCTGTATCAATAACAAGTTCAAGAAAACACACCATAATATATAAATATAATGTATAAAATGAATTATAACCATTAAATACAAGCAGAGCAACAGCCTGCGATTTTGACCATACTGTAGTTACACTTTATTCATCCCTAAGGGGTGGGGGGTGTGTTGAGTCGCCACACAGCAGCAGAGATGAGACATGAGGTAGACTGTGGGATGCAGCAGTAAAATAATCAATGGGAGAAGAGTTACAACTGGCCTGTAACCCCCGTAGGAGAAAGCTAGAGCAGAACTCCCTGGGGAGAAACCTCCCTCGCACCGCTGATTGAATCTTCAGGCAGCACGCGGGATTTACACAGCCCAGCACAATGAGATATTGATATTATGCATTCAACAGTTTCTCCCACATTAGGCCAAGGGTGTGGCTCATGGACGTGTTTAGACCACTGACTGCTAGACACAAAAAGGACTGTACAAAAATGGCAAAATAAATGGAAAAAACGTGTTCAGTATTCAGCCTTCAGCTTTCGGCCAAGTTTTTCATCATATTCGGTTTCGGCTTGGGCCAAGAATTTTCATTTCCGTACATCCCTAACAAAAATCGGTAATATAAATACAGATACATTTTAAAATAGACAAATTACATTAAGTCTAACTATATTGTAATTTGTAATACCTATTTTTTTGTACTAATTTGCAATGATTAGGTTTGTTTGTTGAACGGTTGTTAACTATAAATGCTCAAACTGACAGAGGATTACGTTTATGAGGGCAAAAACCTTACCTGTTCTGTATTATCTTGGGACTGCTTCCTTTGGGAGAGTGTAGCACAGATGTGATAATGCGCCTGGCTACGGATGATGATAGCACAAGGATGATGTTCAGGGTTATAATATTCAAATGCGTTTCCACGGATACAGTTATTCCAACACCCTCCCATCTGTACAGATTTTATTTAAAAGATTGTCTGGTGCACATATCCAGCAAAACATCAAGGACACCAGGAAACCGCCCATGTTTGACTTTACACAGGTAAGTCTCTGTTGTGCAGATATTTAACATACAGAGTCTGATCTGTGTTAGTTATAAAGGGGAAACGTTGATTTAAAAATAACAACAAACAAATAACAACAACATCTAATTTCAAGTGGCCTAAACTATTGCCATTATTCCACAGATGCCCTATTGGACCATTTGGTCATGTCTGACATTACCAACAGTGATTCCAAAACTGTGAAGCGTGAACGAAAGCAAAGGTCTGAAACACATCCCACGGACAGGACTGTTTGATGAAACCAGCGTGGGACCTCAAAGCAAATAGCCTGAGCCAGAGGCAAGCCTTGTGTCCCATTGGCTTTCATCGAGGAGCTCTTGGCATATTAATGTTGTTACTGATCTCTGAGGCGAAGAGCTCCGAATAAATTCATTACTTACTGCCGCTTTTGTTTAGGCCTCGACAAAGCAGCTCGCAGTTAATGATGAATGTCAAGCTGACTTGTGGTGAACGAAACTGCGGAGGGTTGTGGGGTTCAGCTCTGTCTGTGTGTGGGAGAGACCGTGGGGAGGTGTGCTTCACGGGGCCCCCCCGGGGGATTGGGAGCGGGTGTGGGTCGTTACCGATCATCTGCAGAACGAGAGCAGGGCTCAAGAGACGCCAGAGGAGGGGGGGGACTGGCAGGACGACCACGACAGGGAACCGTTAAAAGACCTGTGATGCTTTATTTGAGTTTTATCTTATTACAATCACAATTAGGTCAGAGGTTAGGCATCTTGCTCAAGGATGCTTACAGGTAGGCCACCTCTGGGGCTGGAACCCACGGCCCCCGGACTGTGCCAGAGTGTGTGGAAATAAGTAAAACCAAAAGCATCGCATGATCCCCCGCCCCCCCCTTGAATGTTCTGATACAACTGTTGTGTGTACGGGTACACGTTCACTGGCCAGAATTAAAAAGAAACCTCAGTTTTCTCTCTCTCATCATTGAGGACGCCATGCATGTGCCCACGGTTTAAGCAACTAATACAGCCTTTAACCCACATAATGGATTTGAACCAGTGACTTTCCAGTGTATTTCTTTAATCTCGTGTCTGGGGAAAACAAATGTTCTGTTTGTGTGCCTGTGTGCCATGCAGGCCTTGTTGCCATGAATCATTACACCAGATCATTAAAAATATGTCACCCTTTTCTGGTTAAATATGCACTTGTTAGTCGAACCAGCTGGTCTTGTGACTGGTTTGCTGCGTAGTTTGACACCCACAGCTTCCAGCTTTAAAATATTCATTCACAAATCATTCGGTTCAGGCTGTTAACCTGAGAGATTTGCAATGATTGCAGCAGTAAAATTAACACAAATTTCGCAATCACTGGGATTAAAGTGGATCTTCTGGTTGATTATGGGAAGAGATGGGTAAAAACAGCAGATGTAGAAAGCGTGCCTGATATCCTAGACTTTTATACCCTCTCTGAGGAACTACTACTGGAACATTGTGTTCACATTTACACCGCATCTTATGACTATGCAAATTAGGAGTCCTGATGTTGTAATAAAACCATGAGCATCACCAATGGTCCAAGATTTTGGGTTCCATGACTATATTCTTTGTTTTTAACCTTTCACATATTTGCTAGTGAGAATGGTCTATCCGCTGCTTAACAGTTTCTAAATCACCTGTTTTACTTGCGTGAATATTGCAACTGACCAATCAGCGAAGTTCATTGCTGCGGGCTCCGCCCCCAGTAGTTCCTGAACCCAAAAGGTACTAATCTCAAAAGCAGGAACTATATAGTGCAACCAAAATGAGCCTTGGCCTTGAACAAAGGCTGGTGTGCTAGTGACACGGCCATCTTGGAAAGATAAGCTTCCCTCCGCAGCAGCCGTTGGAGGCCTTCTCTTGAAAGCATCTGAGAGCTTATGATAGCACGTTGCCTGCAATATTTCAGCCAGGGCTTGTAACTCCAGGGACCTGCATTCCCCCGACAGCCCTCAGACCGCTAACATACAAGTGTTTGCCGTGCTTAATCTAAATTAAATCAGTCTGAGAGTCCCTGCTTATCCACATTGTTGGCCTCACTGTCTGTCGCCCACACAAAGGCAGCCAGCCTATCCAGCGAAAACAAATTCATTAGAAATAAGCAACGTGTTCTGTTCTGAAGGCAGAAGATGGCTGTCTAGAGAACCTTTTACCTGGAGGCAAAGAGAGAGAGGGGGGGGGGGGGGGAGAGAATAGAAGAAGGGAAAAGTGAGCTAAAAAATTGGAGACAGCAAAAGATGTGCGAGAATCAGCGATAAGTCGTCTGGAAGACACGGTAGGGGAAACTGGAAGTGCAGGTGTTGAACTGTAGTGCTGCAATATCTATGTGTAGTGTGTGTGTTACAACCTAGCCGAAGGAGAAGAAGAAGGGAGGAGAAAAGAATGAAACCAGTATGGGGAGAATAAAAAGCTTCAGGACTCAATGGTGGGTGGAGAGGATGTCATGGGATGAAGAGAAGAGGATAAAGGGATAGAGAGGGGTGGTGTTTAAAACTATCACATTATGACTGCGTGTGTTATGGTGTTATTTGATGCTTTTGCAAAAGACTAGAATAGAATAATTGTCATGTTCCTTTGAGCGAGAGGGTGAGCGAGACAGATCCAGAACAACCAGGCTGAACACGGACCCTCGCTAAACAAACGAAGGAGAGCTTGAGCAGAGCCCCTGGCAGACAACCACGTGACAAGCAGGCAACGCGCCAGCCACCGTAAATAAAGCCCAAAGCACACAAAGGCTCTCCTGCCTCTTTCCCTTGTCAGCTTCATACAGTGGTCCTTGACCATCTGGGCCAAGGACACAGTGAGAAAACAGTTATTCACACAGCATACCTGGAGGGGGGTAAAACCACACGGATTGGTCCCAAACTGTTTATAAGCAGAGAAAAGAAAAGCTGATAGGCTAAAGACTCATTCATTAGTCACGGTGAGCCAAAGACACCCCAAGGTTTAGCTGCTAAATGGAGCCGGGCTGTATTAAGCCTTCCACAGCTTGTTGGCAGAATGCTAGCTTCCCCCGTCCTTGTCAAATGTCTCGGCACAAACTGTGAAAAGCTCTAAGCTGTCTAAGTGCACCAAATGTCAACAGAGACATGTTATGTTGGATGTATGGTTTTCTGTGTGTATTGGGATATACAGTGCTTCCTTTTGAGTGTAGTGCCATTTTATCCTAATGTATACAGTATCAACCTATGTACTGTATGCCAGTAACTGTGAATAAAGTCATGAATACAAAAGTTGTAAAACTAAGTTTGGGTTTGTTTATCCTCCCAGCATATCTCTGCAACTCACGTGGCTTGGCCCTTGGCTTCAACACCGACACCTTGACATACAGTATTCAACCAAGGCTTTTCAGAGTTGTTTAGAAGTTCCTCCAAATATTCTGGCTAGTGAGGCAATGAACCTGAACTTTGGGTGAATTGTAGACGAACACAGTATCATCAGCCTGCGGTTTTGGGGACAAAGATGTATATCCATTACATTTTCATCACAAGCACCTCAAAACTATTTGCATTTAGATTGTCAAATTATAGACACGTTTTGAGAGCATTTTAACAGTCTTGAAACAATGGTTCCTGTGAGGGGCAATTAGAGGAAGATATAAGCACTATCTGTAACGCCCGAGAATGGCGCCACGCCCCTCACGTTGCAGGTGTGCCGTCCCGCCTGCAGCCTTTCACGTCTGCACACACCCTGTCACTCACGGGACTACTTATTGATGCACTGCACCTGTGGGGAAGGGATATATGCGTGGGGGTGTGTGTTGTGTGTTTGTCGGTTATTGTTTCAGTGTAGCGTGTTTCACTGTAGCGTGTTTCTGCATAGCGTGTTTCTGTGTAGCGTCTTTCAGTGTAGCGTGTTTCTGTGTAGCGTGTTTCTGTGTAGCGTGTTTCTGCGTAGCGTGTTTCTGTGTAGCGTGTTTCTGTGTAGCGTGTTTCTGCGTAGCGTATTTCAGTGTAGCGTGTTTCAGTATAGCGTGTTTCAGTGCAGAGTGTTTCAGTGTAGCGTGTTTAAGTGTAGCGTGTTTCTGCGTCGCGTGTTTCAGTGCAGAGTGTTTCAGTGTAGCGTGTTTCAGTGTAGCGTGTTTCTGCGTAGCGGGTTTCAGTGTAGCGTGTTTCAGTGTAGCGTGTTTCAGTGTAGCGTGTTTCAGTGCAGAGTGTTTCACTGTAGCGGGTTTCTGCGTAGCGTGTTTCTGTGTAGCGTGTTTCTGTGTAGCGTGTTTCTGTGTAGCGTGTTTCAGTGTAACGTGTTTCAGTGCAGCATGTTTCTGCGTAGCGTGTTTCAGTGTAGCGTGTTTCTGTGTAGCGTGTTTCAGTGTACCGTGTATCTGTGTAGCGTGTGTCTGCGTAGCGTGTTTCTATGTAGCATGTTTCTGTGTAGCGTGTTTCTGTGTAGCGTGTTTCTGTGCCGTTTTGGATTTGTATTTCTGTGGACCAAGTGAAACAAAACTATGAAAGCAAAAGCCAGAAAGTAAAAAAGATAAGAGATACACGTGTGACTTCCCTATGGACCCAATTAGCATTACATGGAAACACAGAGGAGCTATTTACACACACATTCGCTGATTAATCCACCAGGTTACACCTGGTTCCAGAGGTGTGTATGTGTGTGTGTGTGTTTGTGTGTGTGTGTGTGTGTGTGTGTGTGTGCCCAACAACCCCAGGGGTTGTTGGGCATTGTTTCGGGTTTTCGCCCCTGTATGTGTGTATTCTCATTAAAACAACGC
>JAOEHI010003343.1:0-10854 GCA_025447815.1 Percopsis transmontana
ACTTACAATTACATGGTGCTATTACATGGAGCAGATAGGGGTTAGGCATCTTGCTCAAGGATGCTTACAGGTGGGCCGACTCTGGGCATTGAACCCACGACCTTCCGGCTGGGAGTCCAACGCCTAGACCACTATCCTGCCCCGTATATATATAAATATATATAAATATATCTAAATATATATATATATATATATATAAATATATATTTTTCTCTTAATTTAAAGTCATTGTTTTATTCTGTATCTGTGTTAGAGCTAATATGCATAAGAGGCATGCGCACACACACACACACACACACACACACACACACACACACAAAAGTTAAACAAATACAACATGTTTTCTTCAGCATCCGAGGTTGGCGTATTTGAGTAACAAGCTTTCAGTTAGTAACAGGAGAGCCAAATCAGTGTGTGTGTGTGTGTGTGTGTGTGTGTGTGTGTGTGTTTAATCCCTCAAGTAATACTCCTCAACCAGTTGAGCAAGCTGCTTTATACCCTCCTCATTTGCATCTCGAAGGTAGCAAGCCCCTTTTGTATGGCGGGAATCTGTGTATACGTGTGTACACTTGAGTGTGTGTAATACAAAAGCCTCTGCCATCAATGTATTATTTACAGTTATGAATACAGAGCCATAGATGAACAGAGAAGATCCCTTCAGTCTAACAGCTTCACTCACTCTCTCCAAACCATATTGATCAGTCAGTGCCGGTTTTCCCTTGAGCAAAAGACAAACACATTGGGCCTGTCATGGAGCGCAGTAGAAATATCTGAGACCATGATTCAGTATGTACAGGGTGGCTGAACAAGCCTTTGTTAAAAGATAAACACAGGATGGACTACGAACTACCATAAAGTTTGCAGAAGAAATAAAGGGGGTTATTGAGTTTTGCTTGAGCCTCAATTGTAGAATATTGCCAGCTCTGACGGATTTATTTTGGACCAGCTGAAAATGCAGAAGCGACTCTGCGCCTGTGCTTTGAATGCTAAGTTAAAATATAATAACTGCCTTTTCAAGTCCCTTGCTATCCGTCTTTATTAGTGCCTATTAATCTTGATGCACCCTGTCCCTCTTCTCGCCTCTGTTTTCTCTATTCTCCAGAGTGACGGGGCCTTTATTTGCTGCCGAGTGTGTGATAAGAGTTCGTTAAAACACAGTTTAAGTTGTACTTCCCCCATGCTCAGCCGTATTCATTTGCTGTCGCTAGCTAGCCGACGATTAAAGCCACTCTGCTTGGAGCGACTCCCCGGGTTTTAAAGTACGCCTGCGAATGCACACATAAAAAAAAAAAACACACACACACACACACACACCTGCTATCATGCTTTGAATGCAAGCGCCGATGCATGCATGCGGACACTGAGTGTCGCCTACTGTAATAATTCAGCAATTTGTAGGGAACGAGAGATTAAGCGGCACTTTAAACCGCGGATCCGGTGTCGGCCAATCCTACGCGACTGTGGAAATGCATTTGTCAAAAACACGATAAGTAGCTCCCATTTATGGAGAAACATGACGAGCTAAGCTTCCTTCAGCCGCAGGATGTATTAGACAAAATATGAAGCATTCACAGTTATCACATTTGAATGTCTTTCAAGGGAAGTTCACACACTACCAAAAACGCTATTTTTTTTTCAACAGTCTGAAAAGCCATTGCCATTGCTAATTTGAGATGTGACTTGAAGAAATACTTCACCCAATAAACTATAATTAGTATATCAATTACTCACATCTGGAAGACTGGAAGAAAATGGTTGTACTCACATCATGTAGAATATTGCGTTTAATATCGCATAAAACATTTCTTGAGTTTCTAGGGGAAGAAAAATATATAAACTCGTTTGTGTGACAGCTACTTTCTATATTAGTGGTTCTCAAACTTTTTTGAAAGCTTTTTAAATTTTTTATTAATATATAAATATAACATTTGATTAGATAGATGTTATTGGTTGCTTCAAACCTGCAGCAAGTAAATTATTAAACATTTTGTACCTTTAATGGGTCCAGGAGAAAACATATTGTAATTCCACTGTTCTCATTGTCTATTAATAGGCCTGAATAGAAGTTGAAAATATAAGTAGGCTATTATTATTCTTACAAAATTGTCACATCCCCCATGTAGTACTTTAAAGTACCCCTATTGGAGAAACACTGCTCTATGTGAAGGGATGGGAGTCCCACCTTTTGTCTTCCACTGTCCCGGGCTGTGAGAGAGTTTTTTTTACATACTATTTATGGTTTTATGGAGTCTCAAGTTCTTCTTTAGCGTACCCTCTCCTGACTGGCTGGCTGGGTTCCAACAGTGTAAAGTACTTCTTTTGCGTACCCTCTCCTGACCGGCCGGCTGGGTTCCAACAGTGTAAAGTACTTCTTTAGCGTACCCTCTCCTGACCGGCCGGCTGGGTTCCAACAGTGTAAAGTACTTATTTTGCGTACCCTCTCCTGACCGGCCGGCTGGGTTCCAACAGTGTAAAGTACTTCTTTAGCGTACCCTCTCCTGATTGGCTGCACCGTTGTGACCGCATTGCTCCGTGTGTTGCAGGTGTCCGCGAGGAGCCGTCCAGCTACGTGTGCACCACGTGCAAGCAGCCCTTCCCCAGCGCCTGGTTCCTGCTGCAGCACGCCCAGAACAGCCACGGCATCCGCATCTACCTGGAGCCCAGCGGCAACGCCTCCGGCGGCAACGCCCTCACGCCGCGCATCACCATCCCCCCGGGCCCGCTGGGCGGAGACTCCATCGCCCCGTCCCCGCTCGCCAGCTTCCTGGGCGACGCGGCCGCCAACCCCTTCCACCTGCTGCGGATGACGGGCCCCCTGCTCCGCGAGCCCCTCCCTCACCCCCCGGGCTTCGGGGAGAGCCGGCTGGCCAACAGCACGCCGCCCTTCGTGAGCCCGCCCCCGCCCCGCCACCACCACCACCACCACCACCAGCACCACCCGCACCACCACCACCTGGACCCCCACCGCCTGGAGCGGCTCAGCGCCGAGGAGATGGGCCTCATCTCCCAGCACCCCAGTGCCTTCGAGCGGGTGATGCGCCTGGCGCCCATGGCGGTCGAGAGCCAGTCCATGGACTTCTCGCGGCGGCTGCGCGAGCTGGCGGGGAACACGGCCGCCAGCGGCGGTGGCACGCCGCCGCTCTCGCCCGGCCGGGGCAGCGCCGTGCACCGCCTGCTCAACCCCTTCACGCCCGGCCCCAAGTCGCCCTTCCTGAGCACCCCCCCGCTGCCGCCCATGCCCCCCGGCAGCGCCACGCCGCCCCAGACGCAGAACAACAAGGTGAAGTCCTGCGAGTTCTGCGGCAAGACCTTCAAGTTCCAGAGCAACCTGGTGGTGCACCGCCGCAGCCACACGGGCGAGAAGCCCTACAAGTGCCAGCTGTGCGACCATGCCTGCTCGCAGGCCAGCAAGCTGAAGCGCCACATGAAGACCCACATGCACAAGGCGGGCTCCCTGACGGGGCGCTCGGACGACGGGCTCTCCGCCACCAGCTCGCCGGAGCCGGGCACCAGCGACGTGACGACGGGGGAGGGCGTGAAGAACCGCGACGGGGACTTCCAGGGCGAGGAGGAGGAGGAGGAGGAAGAGGAGGAGGAGGAGGAGGAGCTGGAGAACGGGAGCCGCCCGGAGTCCAACTTCAGCATGGAGTCCGAGTTCTACCGCAGAGCGGCCGAGAACGGCCCCTCCAAGCCCCCCTCGGAGGACAAGCCGTCGCTGGGCCTGGGCAAGATGGCGGAGGGGGCGGGGCTGAACGCCATGCAGCAGTACAACAGCCTGATCCTCGACAATCGCAAGAGGGCCGTGCCCTTCTCCAAGAGGAGCTCGGACGGCCGCAGGGACGCCGGGGAAGCCGGGGACGAGGACTCCGTGGTCAGGGAACTGGAACACCGGCGGGAGGAGAGGGGGGCGGCCGTCAATGGCGACGCCTTCGCCGGCCTGTTTCCCCGCAAGCCCACGCCCATCGCCAGCCCCAGCCTGTCCACTGCCTCCAGCAAGCGGATCAAGGTGGAGAAGGACCTGGACGTTCCTCCGGCGCCCCTCATCCCCTCGGAGAACGTCTACTCCCAGTGGCTGGTGGGCTACGCCGCCTCGCGCCACTTCATCAAGGACCCCTTCCTGGGCTTCAGCGACGCCCGCCAGTCGCCCTTCGCCACCTCCTCCGAGCACTCGTCCGAGAACGGCAGCCTGCGCTTCTCCACGCCGCCGGGGGACCTGCTGGACGGCGGCGTGTCCGGCCGCAGCGGCACGGCCAGCGGGGGCAGCACGCCGCACCTGGGCGGCGGTGGGCGGCCCGGCTCCAAGGAGAGCCGGCGGAGCGACACGTGCGAGTACTGCGGCAAGGTGTTCAAGAACTGCAGCAACCTGACGGTGCACCGCCGCAGCCACACCGGGGAGCGGCCCTACAAGTGCGAGCTGTGCAACTACGCCTGCGCCCAGAGCTCCAAGCTCACGCGCCACATGAAGACCCACGGGCAGCTCGGTAAGGAGGTGTACCGCTGCGACATCTGCCAAATGCCCTTCAGCGTGTACAGCACGCTGGAGAAGCACATGAAGAAGTGGCACGGGGAACACTTGATGACCAGTGAGGTCAAAATTGAACAGGCAGAGAGAAGCTAAGCCAGGTTAATTACGTATGCCACACTCCTGACTTTCACGAAAGAGAGAAAATACACAGATACGGGGTAGCTGGATACTTTTGAGATACTAATTTTGGATTAATTTTTACGTTTCTGCCTAGGAAACTGCCAGCTGAGATAAAAAAAAAAAAAAAAAGAAAGAGAGAAAAGACAAACTAAATTAAGCTGTTTTAACAGCCTTGTTTGGTATTCATTTTTAAACAATCAATCAGTTGAGTCATGACATGTGGAGCCTTTAACTGTGCAATAATTTCTGTATTTATTGGATTTTGTATTTTGGCATGTGCAGGTACATTTTTTTTTTATTTAGGGCAAGTTTTTTAAATTTATTTTACTCTTTGTTTTGTTTTCTGAATACCCAAATGATATCCTGAGATTTTTTTTTTCAGCAGACAGAAATACATTTAAGTAAATCTTTTTGGCTCATGAGAAATTGTATATTTAAGCTAAAAGACGAGAAGTCAAATTAAATCTTTTGGCATTACTGAGAATAGTAGAATTAGTAGATTTTGTGTGACAAGGAAACGCGGACAACAATCTCTCGGCATTGTAGCATGAACTGTCTCTAAAACATGTCAATATAATTGGATATGTAGCACTGAGTGTCACTTCTGACAGTAAATCTAAAACCAGAGAGGATCCCAAGGTTCGTAAACCCTATCTTCTCTAGAGTACTCAATTACCAGCTGCTATTTGGTACCTGGTACCAAGCCCTGACAATGCTAGAATGCGCACACACACACACACACACACACACGCACACACACACACACACACGCACACACACACACACACACGCACACACGCACACACACACACACACCCACACACACACACTCCTAATGCTTCTGAAGAAGCCCTCTTTGTGCACATCCCTCACCTCCACATCCAGAAGCATCTGCCACACTTACATGCTCATGTCATATTTCCATCAAGCCATCGTGCGATCCAGTCGCTGTGCTTTGTCACGGCCATTACGGTGTATAGATAGAGGAACGGGCGGGTCACGGTGCATGCAGCGACATCTCAGGACAACTTATAGGATTTTGCTTCTTCGTTTTGTCCAGGCATCATCATCATCATCATTTTATTATTACTAATAATATTGTAGACAACTTAAATACAATTATTTGGAGACTGTTAGGGTGCTCGCAACATTCCTCTATGGTCTCTAAAAACTCCTCGACATCCCTGGTACAATCACTGGCATTTATTTCCACATAAAACATAATTACAGGTTCAAGTGATTTTTTTTTTCCCCCATAGCAAAGCAGAATTGTCAATTGTGTCATTATCATTGTCATACCTGTTCATATTTAATGTCACTATTTTGAATAACCCTGGTTAACGTGTGGCTTGTTTACGTTAGAGAGTGAGTCTGAAGTGAGTCCATAAATAGCAGATGACACCGCTTTAATCGATTACTGCAAGAAATTGAATTTTGACTTTATATTGTACATTGACGATAGTTACGATATAAAAGCCCCTATGCATTTCTTAGAGATATCTAATGACTGTTTAAGATGAAATAGTGAAGTTTGACTAAATTAGCGTTTTAATTTATAATGACAATGATTCATATGCATCACAGGAAGAATTAGAATAGAAAGTCCCCTTCCGAACATGTCAGGAATCGTTTGTAGTAATGCATACCTGTAATTTCTTTGCAGTTAAGTGGCACAGTTTTGTATAGAATAAGGAAAATCTAAGTGTGTGATGAATAGTAAGACTACCTTTTCTTTTCTCTCTTTTCATTCAGGACTCCCTGTGATGTGTAGTTGAACGCATTCTGAGAAGTAGCAACTCTGACACACACAAAAACACTGCAGTGATTTGCAATTTTTCAATCTCGAGCAGGCCCGATTATGGTCCCTATCGACACCTCTGCTATTCTGAATATTGTATCACATCCCCTCTTCTCCTGCCCTAAGTACCTCCAACCTCAACCCTGCTCCTCATTCAAGGTGATACTTTTTTCTCATTTGGAACACTTTGTCCCCCCCACCCCCCACCACATCCAGCCACAACACACACATAAAGAAAACAAAACAAAACTTTACAAGATGGAAATGGCAGAGAAATGGATTTACTTTGACTAGATGGGCTTCAATGTGCTGAAGGGTTCTAGGGCTTGGGATCACCTGAAATGAAAGTGCTGGCGTTGATAGGCTAGGCTTTCCCGATGCCGGCACTATAAAATAAAAAATAATAATGTATCCGGGGCAGTCTTTTACACTGCCACTCAATTTGATGTGTGTGCCTTGAAAAGTGATCTTCCTATTTATTGTCTCAGACCAATGCAACACGTTTGTTGAACACCCAATTGAGCGATAACAAAAGAAATAAGAGAAATAAGATAAGAGAAATTTGGCAAAACTGTGTGTCAGCCTTAGAGATAATTTGCATTACAACACATTACAATAGAATTATCAGAGAAGACATCTTTAACAAAACAATTCTGATTTTAGGTTAGGAGTAGCCAGCACAATAATGATGTGTCTGTGTGTATATATGTATGCATATGTACATATAAAGGCACAAACCTATATATAGATATATATTTCAAATTCCTCACACTTAACGACAAGACTTTGTCCCTCAACGGAAAATTACAGGAGTGGATAATAGCCACACAATAGTCAAGGAAGAGACTGAACAAAAATCAGGAACTGCAGAAACAAAAAAAAAAGAAAAAAAAAAAGGAATTTAGTGCACTCTGTCTTAAAATAAGTTTACAGTATTGAAACAAGTACAAGGGTAAAATATTACTTGTGTGTATGTGTGTTTTAAACAAACAAGTATTTTTTTTTCTCTCCAGGTTTGCTTCTAAAGTTTCTCTGAATGCCGTAGTGGCAATGTGTATATTGGTTTTTTTTTTGGTGACGGGGTTTTAGTATATATATATAAATATATATGAATATATATTACATTTTTCTTGTTTACTGTAAAAGTATACCAGTATTTGTAATATTGGACAATGCCTGGGCATTTTACAAAAAATAGAAAAAAAGTTTTGTTTTTGTTTTTTTTTGTTTTCTTTTGCAGTCCAAATTAAATTGTGGGTCCCTTAAAATGTTTTTGTCACTGTAACTGTAAAAGTCTTAAGTTTTCGTAATTTTATTCTGCCTTGGGTGTAATGAAATAAAAAAAATAAATGAATTAAAAAATAACTGAGCTTTGATGATCAAACTTGGGTTTAGCGTGGGATGTACGGGGGAGGGGGGGGGGCAGACTTGGGGGACCTGGGTGATGCCACAACAGATGGAAGTTTCTTCCTCTGAACAAGTGAACATTGTTATTGGTTTTCAGGGAAAAAAAAGTAAATTAAAAGAAACACACACACACACTCAGATTCCTGACTTGTATCTAGTTTCCTCTTTTCTTCTGGAATGGATAAGTCTCCCTGGATAGAAATAGAATGTGTAGACATAGTCTTTCCTAAGGAACATTTATTATTTTCTGTATCTTGTGTGTGCATCATTTTGTGAACGAACCCCTGGGTGTCATGCATGGGGTTCTTCCAGTGACAAGATATATCGTTTATATTTTCATTACTTTGGCAGGATAAACATGACCCGATGCGTTTGTATTGTTGACATGGGTCGCATTGTACAGAAAGGGGGTCAAAAGGTTGTTGGCGTTTGATGAGAAACAGAGCTGAGACACATGCTGATTGTTTGGTTTGTTGTTCTCTTGGTTGTACATAGTTTTCTATGATTATTCTGTTTTACGAATTTCCTTTGTCAATAATCATTCAGTTCAGTTTAAAGTCATTTCCCCCCAACTTCCCCCTGTGTTTAAGGGGCGTCATATATCTGAACCTTGACCCCAGACACGACCAAGGCATGTGCCTTTCCCACTGATGAGTCTTGCCAGGGGACCAGAGCACAAACACAAGCTCTCACAAGTCTCCAACCTGCACTGGTTTCTCTCCTTGTTGCTGTCACTCAACAACGGTTCCTGGTGACTGACAAAGAGGAACCGGAGTGACGGCACGTTTGAACATCGACACGAGACAAGCGTTTCAGGCCTCGTGGGATCCGAGCCCTATCACAAACCACAGTAGTTATTGTGAATGAAAGTAATTGCGATCCTATGGACACACATCGACCGGGAGCAGTGCTGAAGGATGCTTAAATCTAACGCTATCATAACTCGACCCTTCTCAGCAGCTCTCCGTTCCTCTTTATATGTTCCCCAATCCTTCCATTGTTTAAATAATTGCTACTGGGACTGTTTGTCCTCCGCAGGGCACTGTAGGCCAATCAAGCTAAGTGACACTACTTGCGGACGACGCTTTGCTTTTTTCATTTAATGTGCTTCTATACATTTAGGATGGAATGTGATCTAGCAAAATGTGGGCATGTACTTACGGTATGTCCAGTGAAGCTTGCTGTATATGTTTGGGGGGGGGGGAATACTCTCTCTAATGCCAGAGGGCGTTCACTTTTTTTTTGGAGAGGTTACGGAGTTGAATGGAAGCGTTTCACTGTAGTTCAGTGATAACATTCCACGACGGCAACTGGCTTTCCTTTCTTTTATCATGTTTGTAAGAAGAAATACAGGGTTGGCACAATGGTGGGAACCTTACATTTTTATATGTTATACTGTTTAAATACTGGGGGCTGGGTGGTGGGGCTTTGGGTAGGGATGTTATGCTGTTTGTGGTGTCACATTATTTAAACGGACTCTCTCATAGGCTGCGGTTTGTGTTGTCTATGGTGTCATTACGTCGCACCCGGAACAGACTGAGGGCGATGCCAGTAAACTTGACATTGAGACACTCAACTGTCTACTTCTCCTTTTTTTGTGAGCACACAACATCACCGTCACCGCCAGACCTGCCCTGAATGTAAAGCTCACGTGCACTGTGTAAACGTGCACACTTTACGTGCACGTTTACCTCATTTATCTAGTGCTTTAATGCCAGTTCAAACCAGCGTGAAAGTGTGAAGACAAGTCGAAGCAGCGTTGAGAACACAGAGCTCGTAACGTCTTCTAATCGAGAATACATAATACAAATACATAATAATAAGAGCCTACAGAGGAGGGTAGACGAGGGGATTGCGAACAGGCTGCTTGGGTGCGTTGGTTTAACACACCGGCGAGCTCAACCGGGGAGGGGCAGCAGCTCCGGTTGTTACAATGAACTCTATAACCAATAGAGAAGGTTTTCGTGAGGACAAATCTTTCATTATTGCTATTCCCCTTAACACAGACACAATAAATATTAAATACACACAATTATACGTTTGGATCTCACTCATCGCACAAAATTAATTTAGGTTCTGTGCGAAAACAAAGAAGCCAGCTCGATTGTCAAAGCCAATCACACATCTCTGTGGTTTTCGATGATGACAACGAATAACGGAAACTTTGTCACAATTATATTTGAGCTAAAATAAAATAAAATATACATTCTGATGGTGGTTTATCCTAATTCAGTGAAAGATAAAACAAAATAATACTGTAGTGCTGCAGTCATTGATGTTTAAATGATTGAAGAAAAAAAGAAATAATCACAACATTTCCATTGATGACCAGATCCAAATTTAAAGGACAACTGCAATGTTCAACAGAACAACAATGTGATCACAATACAATTTTGCTGCTACACTAAATAGAGGCAGGGTGTGAAATCAATAAACACGAAGGATGATTATATACAGCATGTTGTAACCCACTTGAGTATATGAGTATATTACATTCTTATCTCTCTTTCCCTTTCTTATGTTTGATTTATGGCCACAGCAGAATGATGATAATAATATTAATAATATTAATAATAAAAATAGTAAAGTCTAAGGCCACAATTAGTCACAAGGAGGAGAACTGATGAGTTGTGATTTGGCTTTATAGTTTCCATGCAAATGCATTATGAAGCCGCCTGTATCCATCACTGGCCCTGAGAGACAAGAAATGAAGAGAGAGAGAGAGAGAGAGAGAGAGAGATAAGAGCAAATAAGACCATAAAGAAGTGAATCCTTAATATAATATGGCATATTGTACCGTGCATCTTAATTATATAGTCAAAGAAGTGTTGAGGCTGTTAGTAGAGATTGAAGGGTAAAATAAATACATACAATTTGCCATTGTCAAAAAACATGATAGGGGGGGACACCTCGTTCTAACATTGGGATTTTTACAATATATATATATATACAGTATATATATATATATATACTGTATATATATATATATATTGTAAAAATCACA
>JAOEHI010003344.1:0-10854 GCA_025447815.1 Percopsis transmontana
CTCTCTCTCTCTCTCTCTCTCTCTCTCTCTCTCTCTCTCTCTCTCTCTCTCTCTCTCTCTCTCTCTCTCTCACAGTGCTCAACATTAGTTGTTCTTAACTACTATTCCCTGACAGGGAGAAACATGAGACAAATGTAACATCAGTATTTGGGCTCTCTCGTCTGTGATGAGGAGGGAGTGTGTCTCCCTACAGGACAGTGGCTGGAGAGAGAGAGAGAGACAGAGAGAGAGAGAGAGAGAGAGAGAGAGAGAGAGAGAGAGAGAGAGTTGGGGTGATAAATGATGTAATAGCTTTAAGACAGAGGTGAAGAAAGACAATTAAGTGGAGTATGGATGACTGCATAATGTCAAATAGTATACCAGACACAACCAGGGCATGAACCAAAGCTTAAACACACACACGCAAACACACACACACAGACACACACATACACACAGGCCAGTCCAGTCCAAACTGTACCTCCCACAGCGCCGTTCTGCCCAAAACTCATAACTATAGCGCATTATCTCATGGAAGCTAAAACCCCTGCAAGGCCCCACAGGGGCATAGACACACACACACACACACACACACACAAAACCCCACCCCCACACACATACGCACACACACTTGGCGCAGTTAAAGTTACCAGAAAAAATAGTTTTGTGGCACACAAAACTAACGAGTTTGAATGAGAGTGATAATGTGTGACTGTAAAGGGGGGGGGGGGGTAAAGTAAATGGTGGCCCTGACCTCCTCCAATCAACAGTTGACATTTTAACTGACATAATGATGTCAATGTTACACAAGGAAATGCCAAAAGACAACAAACAAAAAAAATGACACACCAAGAAGGAGAGAGACCAAAGGAAACTGTAACTATTATCATTAGATACTACACATCAATCTCTACATCACACTTTACATGATTGCGTATAGCTGGTGTAAATATCACAGGAGATTACAAGAGAACACAACGAATGAAGGCATTACAGCATGACAATTAAAACCACTGCATCCCCAGAACCCTAAATGTATGACCCAGATGACAGGGTTTTTATTTTTTACTAACACCAACATTGACACGCAGCATAAGACTAAAGTAGTTGAGTATGTGCATATTTAAAAGGGTGAACTACCACCTACCACTACCTAGCAAACTGCTAGGTAGTAGTTAGCATCTAAGAAATGGTTTCCAGTAAGAGATGTTTATCTAGCTTTATGTAATAACCCTGGGGCGTGTAGGATCTTAGTGGGACACACATGTCCAGATGATAATTTAATCCACTGAATTGAATTAGAACAGACATTTGAAGATGGCAAAGGTTTAACATGGTTAAGGACATTAAAGGACACATAATCTCTTATGAAAAAGAATTGGAATATTATTTGTTTTTTTTCTCTCTCTACTTTTCTTCTCACCCTGAGCTTTGGGAGAAAGTCAACAACACCGTACATCTGTCCTCTAAGTAGATTAAGCTGTTTAAGACAACAACCAACCCAAGTGAGGGTAGCCTCACACCTAATGTCACTCAATAGAGTTTGATGTTTCTTGCCTTCGACAGGTTGTGAGATGTCCCTGCTTTTCCCCATGAGGTCCAGTCGCATTTACACGGCTGTCATCCCAGAGGTGCCTCTCTCCATGGCTGCCTTCACTGTGTGTCTGTGGGCCAAACCGACCGCCATCTCCAACAGAACCGTTCTGTTCTCCTATGGAACCCGCCGGAACCCGTACGAGATCCAGCTGCTGCTCAGCGGGAGCTCCGCCCTCTTTACGGTGGGGGGAGAGGCCCACCTGGTGGAGGGGCGGGGTGTGGTGAATGTGGGAGGAACCCCCCAGTGGCTCCACTTGTGCGGGGCATGGAGCTCCGAACAGGGACTGGCGTCTCTGTGGGCCAACGGCAGGAAGGTGGCGTCCATACCCGGGGTGGCTGAGGGACGCCTCGTACCCGACGGGGGCTCTCTCCAGTTGGGACAAGAGAGAAACGGCTGCTGCCCTGGGTCCCCCAGCAAAGGCGGAGCTGGCGGGAGCGGGGTGCAGGGGTTCGAGAGAGGCTTTGATGCCAAACTGGCCTTCACTGGGAAGATGACGGGGGTGAACGTGTGGGACAGGGTGCTATCAGAGCGCGATATCTTCCAGCGGGCGTCGCGGGAGGGCCAGGGGTGCGAGCGGAGGGGAAACGTGGTGGCGTGGGGCGTGACGGAGATGGTGCCCCACGGTGGAGCGCAGTTCCTCAACTAAGACTGCGCGCTCTTCATCAATACGTTTGTCATCACATCACCACCATCATCATCAACAATTCAGCTGCATGAACCTGCATACAGACACACTCTATTGCCTGCATCAACATCGTCGCTATCATAACCATCATCATCATCATCATAACCATTACCAATGTCATTGTCACTGCCTTCATAGCCGCTATTTCAAATGCTATTACCATTGTTGTCTTTATCATCGGGAATGAGAAAGCTGCTGTGAATACTGACAGACAGTTTAAATATATATGAGAAAAGCCAATGCTGTGAGAAACTAAAATTCATTCAAGGTGTATTTACCATGTTTTTCATTTAATTACGCAAGAGCCTGTAACACACACACACACATTGCAAAATTAAACATCATATTGTAGCATAACAAGTTAAAACTTAAGTAGTCCTGAAGGAAAGGTGAATCGAGCGTTGATATAGCTATCGGTCAATGGCAAACAGTTATCAATAGGTAGCCATACCGAAAATTAGATCTAGTACTGTGATGTGATGTTATACATACTCTCCTCCTTTGTGTTGGAGCGCAACCAGAAACCTCCTCCCCAGCTCAGTGTTTATGTTTAGAACTATATCTGTGCATGTAGCTATGGGGGGAGGGGTAGAGAAAATATGAGCCTATAAGTATTGTAAGGGGAGGAGCAGAGGGGAATGCAAGCCATTCAGCACAAAGCGACAGTGTTTCAACACTGGTATCAACCTAAAGGATAATTCCAAAAACAAACTGAGGAGTGTGTGAATTTTGTAGAGTTGCTTAATGTGCATTTTCAACTATTCCGTGTTTTGTTTTTAAGTAATGCTATATATGGGAATGGAATAGGCCTATTTTACTTCAACAGATCTGAAAAAGTCATTTTGGGGGCCAAGAACCAACCATTGCATAATTATAATAGAGAATACATATATTAAAAAGTACAATAATAAGCTAAATAATCATTTGATGTCCCAACTATATTTTGGAGCTTGTACAAAGTTACAATACCACTGCTATAAATGTACAACTTGTGTGAAACTGCTGTAGCCTACTTCTGTCTTTTCATGCATGGCTAGCTATAGTACTGTAACATTAAAAAATTAATTCAGACACATTTATTAAATACATTTTTTAGTATTTCTAAAGTTTGTAATGTTAACGTGTTTACATTTGACACAAATAACTACAGTATAATTTGTTGTAGTTTGATGTTTTTTTAAGTCAGAATGGTTTTATAATTCAAAAGAGAAACTGTGGATAACGTTTACACAAACGTGAGTGTATTATAATGTAAATTGATTTCACTGTTCTTATTGAGCTTGTTAACAAGTGAAGTTTAATGTATATTGTAAATACATATTTTTGCTTAACTTGACTGGATCAATGAAAAGAAAAATATCAATAAACACTATAAACACTACAGTATGTACTCTTCCAATTTCCTAAACTCTCAGATTATGGTTCAAACTGTAGTAACCTGCTCGACAAACACACTTTATAACACCAGGAGTTTTGATATATGCTTCTCTTCCTGACTCGTGGGAGTCATAATGTCTAAACTTTCCAACCCCAACCTTTATGTATATATTCTGTAAGCAACACTTACCCATGAAGGGCCTTGCTAAGTTAACATGCCTTTTATTCAATACAGCACCAGTACACATTCATGAAGGTACACAGCATGGAGAGAAAATGTCCCTTTCAACTAATGTCTACCATTGGCCTCTGGGCCTTTAATATGGAGCATGTGGAGGTTAAGCGGATAGTTCAACCCCATTTTCTCTTGCCAGCTGCAAGAAGGAGTCCACTGGGCTTTTAAAAAGCACCCATATCAATTTGAAACAGAGACAACGTGGCGCTTATTTTGGGAAAGGGTCGAATACAGTATATTTGTGTGTCTCTGCGATAGAGCCCAGCAAACCACTTTGTCCGTGATGTACGCATTCTAGCTGCGTGAGATGCTCTTGCATTTTATTACTAAACCCTTATTTATGTCAAAGGCCCTGCTATGTTTACATGATACAACACATTGCACTGAGATGTGATACAAGTGGTCCCATAGGAATGTCTCCAGAAAAACATTTCTCTGTAGCTAGAACCTGGCTAAGCCTGAAATTGTTCTGTAACTTAACTGTTACGAAATCAGTCACATGCCTCCAAATCCCCTACAGTAGTTGTCTTCTTTCCTTTTCCAGAATATAAAAGTCAGGCCACTGTAACTACAACTGTTTCACAATTTCACAGCAGGGGATGAAAAGAGACACATCTAACTCGGACAGCATGCACATTCTAAACTTTAGTGTAACATTAAAAGAAGGTTTTCACTTAAGAAATTACTATTTGGCTCTAAATCATTTTGAGGCCATGGCAATGGCATAGGTGTGTGTTTGTGTGTGCACACGCACATGCCTGTATGTGTATCTTTGAGATAATCAAGGCCTCCCTCCACACACACACACACACACACACACACACACACACACACACACACACACACACACACAGTACAATGTGTGGACCATCCATATTTTATATAAGTGAGTTATAACATCAGCTTTATACATATGTGTGTTAAAGTGTACAGTACAGTAAGCACAATCAGACTTGCATACATGTGAATGACATTCAGTGCATGTGTGTATCTTTTCTGGATCATTTCCAGTAGATCATTTCCAGTAAGACCTGAGAGCCAAGTGTAAAGATGTGTGAAAGAATGAACGGCCTACAGTGTAAATATACAGTACGTAACACATTAGCCATTTGACAGACACGGTCCCAAACTAAGCAAACACCGGGCCGCTAACTACAGCACATGACGCCAGTACTTTCCCTGGGTCCTTATGAAAGCCTTGTTGTGTGTTTGACCTGTGTGTTGGAAATTGGCAAGCTTTTATAAGCAGCAAATGAAAAAAAAGGAACTGATGAATGAAAATCATTGGAGAAATTAAACAGTAGAGAAGGACCTTGTGATTGTAAAAAAGTGATGAGGCTGAAAGTGAAGTAGGCTTGGCTGATATAATGCTGAAAACAGGTAATGTTATGGGTAAACATGGCACCCTCTGCCACTCACGGTTACCGCTATGTAACTAACAATATCTTATTCTGCTTAAATCTCAATTTCATGTGAGTGTACATGGTTTTAAATATATTTAAAATATTATATATTCATTTTCAAGTATACCGTGTTCTTTTATTGGTCTAAAACGTCCCTTCGGGTACCTTCAGGTACCTTCAGGTACCTTCAGGTAAAATGAACCATGTTACAGTGGGATAAACATATCAACACACAATAAAAAGAAATACAAACATCACTCAACATCTGGACTGACAAGATGTGCATTAACTCTATCCATACCCAGGTCCACACATATGAAGCACATTCAATGAGCCAGGATCAGGCTGTTGTGGTTCATTAGCTCAAGTGTTTTTATGGCAGGGCTGTGATTAATGTAGAACAGAGCGCAGAGGCCCCCCCCCCCTGCACAGCAAAGCAGTGACTCCCTCCCTAACATGGCACATTTGTACTAAACACTGGCCCCAGCTAGTCTGTGTGTGTACTGTGTGTGTGTACTGTGAGTGTGTAATGTATGCATACAAAATGTTTGTGTCCTATGTGCCTGTTTGAGGAAACACACACACATGTGTGTGTCCACCCGTGTGTGTGTGTGTGTGTGTGTGTGTGTGTGTGTGTGTGTGTGTGTGTGTGCATGAGGATGTGTACAGTAAGTGCGTAAACAAAGGCCTGTGGACTAAACAGATCTGTGTCAGGCAGGACAGTGGCATACATTAATGAGCTAGAGCGGGCCCTGTGTAATTATATAGACTGTTGGACTCAAGGGAATCATTGCCTTTTACCTTTAACTACTGACCAGGGGTCAGCCTATTCATTCTGCTTCAATTAACTTCACTAAAAAGAAATGGTGCAAAACATATCAGCATCTGGGTCAACAGCACCTTTTCCTAAGTAATACCCTGCTATACTGTTACTGCCTGTTGTTCACACACACTTGTGATTTGGTCTTCGCGTTGTTTTATTGAGCCCTTGTTATGTTGCTCTATGCAGCAACCATAGCTACACAGAAAAATCTTTTTTCACATTTCACATACCCCATGTAGTACCTTCAAGTACCCCTAGGGTTAGCGTACCCCTATTTGAGAAAAACCCAAGAGGACTCAGAGGACAGCAAGCAAAATACACAAAACCACACAATAACAATGACGCCATCAAGCCTAAAGACAAGTAGCAATTTCCCTTGTCCGTGCAGGCAAACAGCTTCTTCATTACGTACAGTATATACACATTTCCAAGAAGGACCAAAGAGCCATCAGAGACAAGCTCATTTGGAACAGCTGGTATTCACAATCATCATTTCATCCAAATGTGGTGGACAGTCGCTGGAGGGCTCATGGAGATTGCTCCTGGCAGGAGGTAACAACACAGTGGATACTGCTGCTGATTAAACCAGTAATTCCCTTTTCCACTCCAGTGAAACTGACGACCCTATTGTACAAGGTCCAGCAGCTTCCCTGCAGAGCACCGGTCCAATCCAAATATTATTCCCATGTTTTAAAGCCTCCTATCAACTAGCATCAGCAGTAACTACATGAAAACAAGCCAGCAGATGGCCTCGCTCCCCAGTCGCCTATGTGTGCTGAGGGGTCCTTCGCCAGTCGTGTGTGAAAAGGAGAGCTTTACCAATGCAGCTGAGCTGAATGAGAGGAGGGTCTCAGAAGCCAGATGGACAGGGGGATTTCAGATTTGGGGTCAGAGCACAGTAGCTATCTCCTGCCCCAAAAATCGACTTAAAAAAGTCTGTTGTGTCTGCAGGTGTGTATTAATATAGTGTAAGCGTGCATGTACAGTATGAATATCTGTACATCTGTGTGTAGCTATGTACTGTATGTGAGTGTGTTTATATATGTGTGTGTATTTACAGTATGTACCGTATGTGTGTGTATTTTTATGTGTGTGTGTGTGTGTGTGTATGAATGTCTGTCTGTGTGTGTATTTACAGTATGTACCGTATGTGTGTGTATTTTTATGTGTGTGTGTGTGTGTGTGTGTGTGTGTGTGTGTGTGTGTGTGTGTGTGTGTGTGTGCGTGCCAGGCCTACCTGCCAGGACGCTGCATGTGATGGTGTCTGCGTGCGGAGCTAGCAGGTCAGCCTTAGCGATAGCGGCCAGCGAGAGGTAGCTGGACATGTTCCTGCTCAGCTCCTTGTTCCCTCTCTGCAGGAAGCGCACGGCTACAGGCACCGCCAGCGCCATGACGGGGGGCCGGCTGTAGTTCTGGAGAACAGGGCAAGGGTTGCAGTTAACGGAGTAGTTGCTCTACATATTCCACCATGATCCACTACTGTAGATTACTGACGTTTGGGTCAAAACAGGATCAAGGCATTACTCCGTTCAACGAGGTTATTCAGATGATGATGATGATTCAGAGATCTTGTAAACACGTCTAGCTGTCAAGCTATCACAGTGGGAGACCTCCACTCATTTGTGAGAAAAATGGGAAGACTCAAAGGCAAACTAAATGACTTCTTCTTCATGTTTACAGGAAAACACGACATAATGACATTACTGTAATGAATGGCGTCGACAAAGCAAGACTATAGACAGAAGACACATCTAGGGACCTTTCATAGCAGTAACCTTTATTTTTCACTATTTGTAACAGTGTCAGTGTTGTTTGCTCATTTCCCCATCGGTGCTGAGGGACAGGTGGGATTTACATGCTTAACACGTGGATGCTATTAGCTGTCCTGAAACATTTAACCATAGACATTCAGGTAAAAGAAATGCAGAAAAAATGTTCTGTCAACGGTTCTCTTTGACCTAGCTTTGAATGAGGCTAAAGACTAGAGGCTGGTTATTTGAAATGCACCAGCTCCCTCAACAGGACGGTGTCATAGCAAGTCTCTGGACCTGGCATTTTGCTACTCATTTACATAAATGAATCCTTCATTCTCTGCCTTAAAAAGTATAATATAATAATGTGTGCACTGAAACATACGCATTTCAACAAGGTGAAAATAGGCAGACGAAGAGAGAGGGAGGGAGTAAAAAACATAGGGGTGTGAAGGCAGGGGTAATTTGTTGTTTTAATGAATGTGATAAACATTTATGACAAGTTATTCTGATACATTTTGGCAGTTATTATTACTGTACCACTTCAGCTTGTTATACATTTATATATCCACAAGGTGGCAGTGCAGACAATGTATTCCACATGCCAAGTCTTAACTGAGCTACATTCTTGTGTACAGATAATCTTGTTTTATTAGGGAGAGTCACAGACTTCACTCAGACCAAAGCACTCCATATCAACAAGCACCATTCTGTGAGTGTATGTGAGTCTACAGTGGACAAGGAGTGTATTAATGAAGGCATTATCCCTATGGTTTTGCAAATGTTTTACTTAAAATAGCAGTGCAAGAAGCAACTGTCCTGTTCTTTTAAGTCTTTGTGTGTTTGTGTGTGTGTATGTGTGTGTGTGTGTGTGTGTGTGTGTGTGTGTGTGTGGTTGTGTGTGCGTGCGTGCTTGCTCTCTCAGAGAGAGAGGGGCTAATGCTGGTTCCATATATATTATTACCTGTAGTATTAGTTACTGTATATATTATATATTAGCATATATTACGTATCCCGCTAGAAAGACCTTGAAAAGAACCTTTATGGTTCAGTTGATAAAAGCTGAGCACACCATGTGAGAGAGCACTACGGTGGAACAATTCTAGGCATGTGCTAGGTATTGCTTGTGTGTGTGTTTGTGTGTGTGCGCATTCAGATTAGCATTATTATTTTCTTTTCTTAGTATGCATTCCATGTGTGTCAGGTTGTGTGTGCACATTCCTGTGTTTCTGTGTGTGTGTGTGTGTGTGTGTGCGTGTACCTGGAGTATGCAGCTGGTGATGTCAGAGGCGATCTTGGTGTGCGGCGTGTCTTCATTGCTCTCGCCCTGTGGCGTCAGATTGTGCTCCAGACACGACTCCCAGAGGCCCACCAGGGCGGCGCTGTGGCGCTCAATGGAGCCCGTCTCCCTTATCGCCGTGGTGATGCGAGTTACGCAAATCTCCACCACCGCCTGGTCATTGTCATTGGTCAGATAGTCCTGTTGGCGGTCCAATCAGAGCACGATGATGAGATGATCAGATGATGATATGGAAATTAGTAGTTTTAGTATACTATGTCACTGGACCACTTCTATACATGTGTGTGCAAAGAGTCTTTTGTGTGTACTGTAATGTTCCACTTCTACACCCATGAGCTGTAATGGAACCTCTAACTCTGGCATTAGAGGTTACATGCACTAATTATTAACTGGGATAGTTTGTATATCACTGTGTGTGTACTTTGCATGTGCATGCATGTTTGTGTGTCTACACGTGCATATGTACTTTATATGCACATACCTATATGCAACACACACGCATATTAATTGTGTGTGTGTGTAAAGTGAAGTGAATGTTATAACTGTTTTTTTCTGTTTAGCTTTCTGTGTAGTTACAACCCTGGTGTGTACAGTGTGTGTGTGTGTGTGTGTGTGTGTGTGTGTGTGTGTGTGTGTGTGCGTGTGTGTGTGTGTGCGTGTGTGTGCGTGCGTGCCTACAGACCCACCGGTGAGCAGGAGATGGCCTTGATCTGGTCCAAAGCCTGAGACAGGCAGTCTTCTATCTCGGCATCCTCCAGGGAGAAGAGATCGCCTGCCCTGGACAGATCCCTCTGGCCCAGCACCTGGCTGAAGAGCTGGTGCATCCCAGACCACACACACACGCACACCCCGGTCAGCTTCAGCCCACGTAGCTCCTGGCTGCAGCACTGGGTGGGGCCCTTTAAGATGCTTTAGTTAGGAATGGGTAAACCCCAGAGCTCACTGGATGACTCATTTGTGGCTCCAAATTGAACTCTTGGAGAAGCCAGCCTCATGATATGAGAACCCTAAAGGACATAAAGAGAGGACATAAACTGAGGTTAAATGTAAATAATTGCTCATATTTTTGTAGAGCATTATTATTATAATAATACTATTTTAATCATTAGTATTTTTTTTAAGATGCCACACAAACTAATGCAAGTGAATGGGGCGGGGCGACTAAAGAAGCTACTGGCAAATGGCAGTATACAGACAATATCGAGGTAAGGTATACAGTAGTACACAGTAGTATATACTGTATATACAGTCAAATGTTGTACAAAACTTCCAATACAGATTGTGTATAAGCCATACAACTCTTTATTAGTAAGGTATAAGGTAAATTAGCCTAAAATATATGTACAGTACATGTTAGTTGGAATTAGTGTTATATGTAAATGAATCTTTTCCTAAACTCACATCTCTCTTACTAGCCTTCCATTAGTGTGCAATGATGAACCAAGGAGAGTTGTGAAACATGAATGGCTTTGGGATTCCTTCATGGGAAATCTGCATCACAAGTTACCCATCCACCCGCTGGTCCATCGACGGTCCAGTGACTCTATTAACCATTAAAAAATGAACACTACACGAGGCACCGGGAAGGGGTTTTTCTCATGCATGCACGTGCGCGCGCACGCACGCTCACACACACACACACACGCACGCACACACACACACACACACACACACACACACACACACACACACACACACACACAC
>JAOEHI010003345.1:0-10851 GCA_025447815.1 Percopsis transmontana
TATAGACGCGCAGCACAATCTCAACGCCGGCTGGCGAGACCGTCTATTTACGAACGCCGGCTCACATGACCGCAGTACATGGCTCCAGGTCTTCATTGAAAATGATCTCGCATATGGCATTGAGATAGATCACAAGTTTAGGGGAATGATGTAGGGAAACACGAATCATGCTGGCCCAGACCCAACGCTGCTGCACTTCGTGCCCCATTGATCGCAGGTGCCCCATCATCGCCATCCTGTATCCCGTACCCAACCACGTCAAGGTATTCCAACAGATTACCTGGTGTGGTGCGTGTCGTGTAGTGTGGATACTCTGCCTTTGCAATTGCCCATAGCTTGGGATCCACCCTCACATAGTCAGGCAAACACGGAATGAGGCTGAACAGACGTGGTGTGTATTCCAATATAACTAATGAGGCGCTTGACCATTTAGTGGTGAGCATTCTTGCCTAGTCGCCCAATTGCGATCAATGGGGCACGAAGTGCAGTTTCGCGTTTCCCTACATCATTCCCCTAACCTTGTGATCTATCTCAATGCCACTTGCGACATAATTTTCAATGAATACCTGGAGCCACTCCATGTGTTATCACTTCGTGGGATGTCGCAGTATATTAAGCTAAATGTAGGCTACACATGAAGCAAGCTGGATGCTAATTTAATTCAGTGCTATTGACAAACAGGTATAAATCGATGTCGATGCCTACATTTATGGATATAATATTTATTTACAAAAATTGTTCAACAGGCTGAATTAATAATATTTCATAGGTGTTATTACTTTTGTTTTCTTACTTTGGCCAGCCTATTTGAGTCCCTCAGTGAAAATAGGCAGCCAATGAAAATATATAGTATATGCCTGCATAAACAGCTGCTACAACACATTGAGGAAAGAGTAGGCCCATAGGGGTAATCCACCTGAAGCACAAATCCTTCTGGACAGTTTGTGGTTGCATTTGCATACAGAAAAATACCTATTCATTTGTTTTCTGACGCGTGCAATGCTATTGTTATGTGTGTGATTGAATCATTTTTTTTAGGTATATGATATGTAGCCTACAGTAGGCTAGAGACCCCAATTCTAGATAAGTACAAGACAGGAGGTGTTTTATAAGTGCTGGAACTACAAAATACCAAGCTAGCGCAAAAGACAAGAAGAATGACAGGTAAGCAATGTGGAATATTATTCAAATGAATAGCTTTTTATATAGTATTATGTATATAGGTTTTTTTAGGAGTTTATATAGTATTATGTATATAGGTTTTTAAATGTTATATTGTAAAGGCACATCATTTGACTGTGCATTAAATGTCCTCCTAAAAGACAGACTGACTTACTCAGCACTCAGCTGTCACTGAGAACTCCACCTTCAATGAAAATAACAACAAATCAAAATTGTGTATAAGGTCTTATATCATTCCTCAATTTCAATGGAGTATGGACATTTTGTAGAACATTTGACTGTTCTTAACATCAATATCAAAGTCTGTATACTGACAATCAATGGTAGCTTCTTTAGTCGTGTCAAGTACAAAGTAGATAGAAACAGAACACCAATAGCAAAAAGGAGTCAATGGTCTCCTTATTTTATTACAACATTAGAGCACTCAGTTTATACATTATATTAGGATTGCTTCCAACTGTCAGATGAATACACTAATATGAATAGTTTTGCTTTTGCATTCAGAAATTAATGTAATATAAATAGGACACTACTGTTCAAAAGAAAAAAATGCCACCTTAAATAAATAAAACAGCTCTTTCCATTGACCTCCAGAGTTTGGCTGGAAAGTTGACAACATGACAATAGCGGTGTTGCAGAGATTCAACGGAAAAGAAGTAAATGACCGTGTCAAGGCTACCAACAAGACAAAACTTTACAAATGGAGAGATGTGCGAAATATTATCAATGAATGTGAAGATTTCCATATCGCTGAAAAATGGCTCACATTTAATGTGGTTCTCCTGATCACAGGACTAATAACCAATGTGATCCTGCTTTGGTTATTTCTGAGAGAACGAAAATCTCTCTCAGCCTCCAAGGTAGGTTCAAGCTTAGACAGGATTCCTGCTCCCAGGAAAAACAGATGGAAATGTATTATTAACAATGAATCTGCTCCTGAACTCACGGTTTCTCTGTTCTCAGGCTATTTCACTACTGTACATCCCCATATCTGGAAATTTAAGATTATTTATTGCTTTTCATGAATTATGTGCAATTACTAAACTACTGTAAATCCTTTTGGCCCAGGTCCTAGGGGTGAACATTGTGGTTTTGAATCTCCTCTACTTGTTAATGTATCCTGTATTTCTGTATTCGGATATATTGTTTTTCATCAGCTCTAACAACAGTAAGTTTAGTTTATTGACGTATCACACACATTTTAAACCCCAGGTGAAACCCTCTTATACATTTTAAACAACATTTCAGCAACAGTCGAAGACGGAAGCCTGCAACCAATTGAACTAGCAATGGACATCATCTATAGCTTCCATCTGGTTGGCTGCCCCCTGCTGTTGACCTGTATGTGTGTGGAGCGTTACCTGGCTGTGGCCAAACCCGTGCTGTACCTGAGGCTGAGCAGGCGAGACTACAACGTGGCCATATCGGTTGTCATGTGGGCCATCACCTTGGGCTTCTGCGTGCTTACAGGTAGATCCCAATGCTTGAATGCGTATACTGTATATTCTTTTACTTTTTACATTTTTTATTCTATATCCAAAGCTTTAGATAATTATGTGTACCTGTGCATCATTCAATACCAAATGGGTTTCTTAGAAATTTGCATCTTAACCCAAAGTTAACCTTAACCTGTTAACACTTAAACTTAAACACGATACCAGCCAACAGCAGAGGACAGGTCTAAATGATAATTTGCTATTATTATAGTATATGTGTATCGTTTTGATGAATTCATAATGAATGTGCTCATGTGTTACAAACTTTTTTTAGTTTTAGAACATTTCAGTGAAACTGACAAAGTGACCTTGATTTCATTGCAACACTAAACTTTGAATGTCTTGCTCCTCCAGCTGTTCAGAAAGGCATGAAGGAGCTTTTACTTCCTCTCGCTGTCATCATCTCCTGCCTTTTCCTGCTAATGATTGCAAGCCTTGGGGGTGTGGTTTGGGCACTATGGCAACCAAGCCCCACCCACACTACCCACAGCAACAGTGCCCTCTCCTCTAGTCAAGCCCCTCCCCCTCCTTCATTAAAGAGAAAGGCAGTGAAGAATGTGTTGGCTGTCATGGTACCAGCAGTGGTGTCGTATCTACCCATATTAGGCCTTGTACCATTTATCAGCTACTTGAAAACCAGCCAAGTGATATTGAATCCAGAACTGTGCAACATCTTTAACTGTATTCTGTTCTTTCCTAACGCTGGTGTGTTGATTGGACCTACGTTCTATCTGGCGAAAGCAAGACAAATACTGTGTAGGAGAGGAGTGGATAAAGGATAGAGAGACAAAGAGAGTTAGCCAGCCCTGATAAATCTTTTACACATCTTACATTTTGTAAGTTGCCACTTATAAATGGTAATCACTGTGGATAATTTACAATTTATGAATTGTACCTATTATTACATATTATTTAAGAAATATTGAATAAGAAATATTTAAAAGAAATAGGTATAAGATATACCATGTCATAAGAATAGGGCTACTGTATAAATCTAGCTATGTAAAAGATGCAGTAATGTTTAGTATTTTCATTGTTTGGTTGGTTAAGAAAAACATGACTGTGAGGGACCGAGCTGGCAGGCATGAGGAGTCAGGATTAATGTTTCCAAAACTATGTTTATTTAACAAAATAAGCAAACTAATAACTTAAAAAATATACAATGAGTTCTGGGCCCATAAAAGAGTTCAAGTAAACAGAACTTAACTTAGACTACAACAGACCTCCTGACTGAAACATGGGGGAAACTTATAGGGCTGATTAGACCACTTCAAACACAAAGGGGGATACACAAAAATATAATATACAAATAAACTATAATAAATACCAAACATGTCCAGATAATGATGACTAATAATAACTAAGGGCAGGATAGTCTGGTGGTCTAGGTGTTGGACTCCCAGCCGGAAGGTTGTGGGTTCGAGCCCCAGAATTGGCCTGTAAGCATCATTGAGCCTTGAGCCTAACCCCTCTATGTATCTCTATGTATTGGCACCATGTAATTGTAAGTTGCTTTGGATAAAAGCGTCTGCTAAAAGACCGCATTGTAATTGTAAGCAAATTAATTCAGATTCATCATGTACAAAAGATACAGCTAAGAACAGATGTACCATTAGATAATTGAATATTAAAGGGCATCTTCAATATATTTTTTATTCATGTCAAATAGTATTGGCTAAATGTCAGAAATAAATATCAGCCAATAGTCAAAAATGTAAAACTGTGTGCAATGTGTTTTTGAGGCAATGCAATCCCACTATGAATTTAAGATAAGAGGAGCTAATGATATAACTGTTTATTGTGGAATAAAGGCCAGTCACAGAGTTTTGTACAGTGTTGTGAGATACACCACACCATGTATCGTTTTAACCCTCACTACTAGATGTCTCTAGAAATTACACACTGGACCTTTAAACTAGCACTCACAATACAATACCACTGGGGGAGCGTCCATTTAATTTGAATGCATCTTAGGGAATGTGTGAAAACTAAAGAGCAAAGGACCATGGGTACATGAGAAAAGGGAAAAAGCTGGAGTAGACTTTGCTGAAGATTTTAGCTTTTCATTTCTCATCCAATAAATGTTCAAAATATTCCACTGTTATGACAAATTATTATGCTACTAAATATTTCATGAAAGTGCATGGGTATAGAACTGGTTTGCACTGGTCTGTGAACGTTTTATGATACGTGTCCAGGGACTTTTACTTTGAATGCTTGGGGTCATTGTAATCAATTGTGGAATCTTACATTTACAAGACAGGACACTTTATGGCTTCAATAAGTCTCCAAGATGGTCTCCAAGAAGACCTTTTGTATCTGTGTCCCTGCCAAGGATGGCGTTTTTATTTCAACCAATCACTACTACGCCAGCTAAATTCACAATTTGTTTCCATATTTTTTGTTGAATACATACTAATTACTGAAATGGGCTGAAATGATTGGTTAAAAGGAAAACTCTAATGAGATTAGATTCTTAAATCAACTCCCCTAAAACAAATGCTATTTAAACTAAACTTGAGACATACAGTATATTTCAGCCAGGGGCGCTGAAACAACGGGGGATGCGGGGGACCCCCCAAACTCACTGAAACGTGATTCTGTCCCCCACAATTTTTCTGAGCTAATGTAACCAGGTTGAAATTGTATTTATGTTATGTTTCATTTTGAAATACCACCAGTAAATCCTGACAAGTATTGAGAAATGATGTTCATATAAGCTAAGTTCTTATTGCACCACGTATTCACTCGAGTGTAGGCCTACCTGTACAGTCTGTCGTTTTAGGACGCCGTTGTATTTGGGCGTGGACGTAATTTGGCTTCACCTTGACCTGTGCGCACAAGCCTATACTGTCTGTAAAGCGAGAAGCTTCTGACGATCTCACATTGAAAAAGGAAGCCCAAACATGTTTTGATTCTACGAAAACATCCAGTAAATTGCGTGGGCGGGTGAAGGAACCGACCCTGCCGCTGTCTTCACACCAATTAGGCGCGCCTCAGTGCTACCCAGCCTGAACTAAAAGCCATTTGTTACCTGGATTACATTGTTCTGAGTTTGGTCTTTGAAACACATTTTCTTTGTTTTTATTGTGAGTGATGACTTGATGTGGACAATGAAACCGACAATATTAAACACATAATTATCATTTCAATTATAACTGCAAACTTATTTGACACCCCATTACTGCAAAATGTTTCACCGTAACCTAATATACACCACATTGACAACTGTTATGTGTCAAAATATCATCGGGCTTCTTCTATTGAAATCCCCACGCTAATGACAGCCACCCACAGGTTTGTGGACAGTTGTGTTTCAAACATAAACAATGAGCTGAAGCACACATTTTGGAATCGGTGGGATCTATAAACCAAGGAGTGTTTTGCAACCACAAAAGGAGTTTATTTACAAACCTCATAAAGCCCCAGCTGTCTCAAAACCCAATTCTCTGGGCCTGGGTCAAAGTGGCGAGAGCAAGCCAGAGGAAAACCCACAATCCGAAAAACCAGAGAAACGCGGAAAGGGTAGATTTTAATAAGAGAGCACGCAAACATACAGGGCGTCTGCGCCGAAGCACCAAATAATGACTGAATACTAAAAAGACACTCATTATTAATGTCCTGCACCTGTGGGGCTAATCCTCCACAGGTGCGCTGCGGGGGAAGGAGGCACGAAGCGCGCATGGACGTGAGCTCGCCAATCGTGACAGTACCCCCCCCTCCAGGGTGCGCCCCCCGGCGTCGCCGACCATCCGACGAGGCGCCTCCGGCGGTCAGACCAGGGACTAGTGGCAAAGGCTGGGATCCTCCGGCGGCCTCACCGAGGCTGAGCAGCAGCGGCTGGGATCCTCCGGTGGCCTCACCGAGGCTGAGCAGCAGCGGCTGGGATCCTCCGGTGGATGGACCACGGATGTTGGTGGCCTCACCAAGGCTGAGCAGCAAAGGCTGGGATCCTCCAGTGGCGTTGACTCTCCAGCGGCTGGACCGTGCGTTGGTCCTGGCGGCGAGAGCAAGATGGTAACCGCTCCGGGACCGGACTGCGGCAACGTGGGCTGCTCAGCGGCTGGACCTGGCATCGGCTCCAGCGGCATGAATGAGCTGGCGGCAGCTCTGGGGCTGGACTGTGGCAGCAGCCCTCTAGTGGCTAGACCACACGTTGGTCCTAGCGGCGAGCGTGAGTGAGCAGGCGGCGGTTCCTGGGAAGGACAGTCCAGTCCAGTCCATTGGTGGATGCGTGAGAGTTCCTCCGCTCCTCGGCGTGACCGAACTCCGCGCGCAGCCGCACAGCCCACTCCTGGTATGACTGGGGACAGGCCGCCCCGCTCTCCCATAACCATTTTACCCAGCGGAACGCATGTCCGGACAGGTAGAGACCCAGCACAGCTCCCCGT
This sequence comes from Percopsis transmontana, assembly GCA_025447815.1. NCBI lineage: Eukaryota > Metazoa > Chordata > Actinopteri > Percopsiformes > Percopsidae > Percopsis > Percopsis transmontana. The sequence goes on from JAOEHI010003345.1 coordinate 7,070, forward strand.
TCGGCCTCAACGGTGCGGGTGTACGCGAGCCATGACTCCATCTTGCCCAGAAAGTCCTCCACTGTATTAGGCGAGCCGTTGAAACCCTTGGGAGGGATTTCCTCACGCTCCGTCATGGCTGTCCTCCGAGCCCCGGACAGGGGCACGCCAGCAACGAGCGACCATGCTGCCCAGTCGTCGTCGTCGCTCTCCTCGCCATCCGAGAGGGAGGGCTCCTGCAGGTGGAAATGAGGAGCCCTCAGCCCCTCGCCGTGATAATCGCCGGCGGCCGCCTCCTATGCGCTGAGCTCCGTTGAGAGCCAGCGCAACGTCTCCCCCGCTTCGAACCGGCCTTCGGCACTCCGCCGACCCATTTACCTCCTCGGGGAAAAACGAGGAGACGGTAAGCGGTGTGGCGGGGCGGTGTGGCGGGGCGGTGTGCCGCTCTGGCTGCTGCTCTCCTTTTGCGGTTGGTCATTCTGTAACGCCTGGGTTGAAGTGGCGAGAGCAAGCGCGAGCCAGAGGAAAACACACAATCCGAAAAGCCAGAGAAAGCGTAGATTTTAATATGAGAGCACACAAACATACAGGTCTGCGCCGAAGCACCAAATAATTACCAAATAATTAGTTGGGAAAACTAAATACTAAAAAGACACTCATTATTAATGTCCTGCACCTGTGGGGCTAATCCTCCACAGGTGCGCTGCGGGGGAAGGAGGCACGAAGCGCGCATGGATGTGAGCGCGCCGATCGTGACAGTTTCATGGTCGGTCATTTTATTGTCAAATGACGATAAGCATATAGGACCAGATGTGTTTTCCTTTTACGTGTTTGCATTTATACAAATTACTGTATGGACATGTTTGATGTTTACGATTCTATATCGGGGAGACTCCGAGCCAGTCAGTAACGTTAAGATTATGTCTGTAAACCCCTCACACTACAGGATAATTTGACATACAAGTATAAACTGAGGACCATGTCTATGTTTATGTATTTAATATTTATCTTTAGAAAATTGTTCTATAGACTAAATTCATAATATTTCAATTACAATTTTACAATTACAATTAGGTCAATTACTGGACAATTTTATCCGAAGCGATTTACAATGAGTACAATTACATGTAAGTATTTAATAGGTGTTCTTACTTTTGTTTTCTGACTTTGGCCAGCCTATTTGAGTCCCTCAGTGAAAATAGGCATCGTATGAAAATACATATGCCTGGACTGCATAAACAGCTGCTACTGTACAACACAGTAGCAGCACACTAGCAGGAATGGGTAGGTCTATATGGGTAATCCACCTGTAGCACAAATGCTTCTGGACAGAAGCAATAGAATGTGGTTGAATTTGCAAACAAAACATTTCCACTAAACACCTGTTCATTTGTTTTTTGATTCAATCACGCACAACAATAACAATGCATGTCATTGTTATTGTTGTGCGTGATTGAATGTGTTTTTTTAGGGATATGATATGTACAGTACAGGCCCCGAGTTTAGATGAGTATAAGACAGGAGGGTGTTTTATAAGAGCTGGAGCTACAAAAGACCAAGCTAGCGCAAAAGACAAGAAGAATGACAGGTAAGCAATGTGTAATATTATTTAAATCAATAGGTACCTCACTAATTTATATGGTATTATGTAGTTAGGGTTTTAAATGTTATATTGTAAAGGCACATCATTTGACTCTGCATTAAATGTCCTCCTAAATGCCAGATTGACAGTACTGTACAGCTGTCACTGAGAACTCCACCTTCAATGAAAATCACAAATTAATGATGATACTAGATAAGATCTAGTATCATCATAATTTGTGCATTCAAATCTCCATACTCATTTAAAATTGCAGAATTTCCCTCCATATTCCTTCCATATAACTCTGTATACTGTATACTGACACTCAATGGTAGCTTCTTTAGTCATGTGAGGTACGAAGTAGATATGAACAGAACACCAATAGTAAAAAAGCAGCCAAAGTGTTTTTTTTAGCACTCAGTTTACATTATATTAGGACTGTTTCCAACTGTCAGATTAATACACTGATTTGAATGGATCTGGACTTGTTTTTTGCTATTGCTAAATTCTGTTTCAATCTGCGTCATACTGTATTTTAGTTACAATTATGTTTTTACGACTGCTCATCTACCTTTAGCAAACGTCTAACTGCCATTGTGTGTGTTGTGTAGCGTACATTTACATACATACATACAGTTTTTTATGTTCACTGAGCGTGTAATTGTGCTGAAGTGAATGATTAGTGTAAAACCGGGAGGAGTTGGGTTTATAATGCGATCAGTCAGTGCGTACCTCAAAAATCTTTTTTTTGGGTGTGGAAATGGAGATAAAAGAGATCTAGAACATTGCAAACGTTCTCGAAGAAGCATGCATTTTTTTCATGTGGCCAGAATTACAGTATACACACATTTGAACTCAATTACCACTGAATAACGCTTCCCATTGACTTCCAGGGTTTGGCTGGAAAGTTGACAACATGACAATATCGGTGTTGCAGGCTACCAATATGACGAAACCTTTCAAATGGAAGGCTGTGCGAAATATTGTCACTGAATGTGAAAATTTCAGCATCAATGAAGCATGGCTCACAATTAATGTAGTCCTCCTAATCACAGGACTAATAACCAATGTGATCCTGTTTTGGTTATTTCTGAGAGACCGGAAAACTCTCTCAGCCTCCAAGGTAGGTTCAAACTTAGACAGGATTCCTGCTCCCAGAAAAAAATATGGACATTTCTTGTGCTGTTAAATAATTAATCTGCTTCTAACCTCACCTTTTCTCTGTTCTCAAGCTATTCCACTACTATACAGCCCCATATCAGGACATTTCAGATTATGTATTACTTTGTATTACTTTTCAATTAAACTCGGTGTAAACCTTTTTGGCCCAGGTCCTAGGGGTGAATCTTGTGGTTTTGAATCTTCTCTACTTGTTAATGTATCCTGTATTTCTGTATTCGGACATATTGTTTTTCATCCATTATCACAACAGTAAGTCTACATTTTTTTATTGAGGTATCAAACACTTTCAAACCCCATGTGAAAACCTCTTATACAGTTTAAACTATGTTTCAGGAACAGAAGACAAACCCCAGCTACCAGTTCCAGGTTTACAAGTGCTGGACACCATCTATAGCTTCCATCTGGTTGGCTGCCCCCTGCTGTTGACCTGTATGTGTGTGGAGCGTTACCTGGCTGTGGCCAAACCCGTGCTGTACCTGAGGCTGAGCAGGCGAGACTACAACGTGGCCATATCGGTTGTCATGTGGGCCATCACCTTGGGCTTCTGCGTGCTTACAGGTAGATCCCATTGCTTGAATGCGTATACTGTATATTCTTTTACTTTTGACATTTTTTATTCTATATCCAAAGCTTTAGATAATTATGTGCACCTGTGCATCATTCAATACCAAATGGGTTTCTTAGAAATTTGCATCTTAACCCAAAGTTAACCTTAAAACCTGTTAACACTTAAACTTAAACACGATACCAGCCAACAGCAGAGGACAGGTCTAATAATAATTTGCTATTATTATAGTATATGTGTATTGTTTTGATAAATTCATAATGAATGTGCTCATGTTTTTTAGTATACTAACTATTTTTAGTTTTAGCAGATTTCAATGAAACTGTGACCTTGATTTCATTGTCAGTGAACTTTAAATGTCTTCCTCTTCCAGCTGTTCACAAAGGCCTGAAGGATATTTTACTTCCTCTCGCTGTCATCATCTCCTGCCTTTTCCTGCTAATGATTGCAAGCCTTGGGGGTGTGGTTTGGGCA
>JAOEHI010003346.1:0-10850 GCA_025447815.1 Percopsis transmontana
ACCCCTACCTGCTCCATGTAATAGCACCATGTAATTGTAAGTCGCTTTGGATAAAAGCATCTGCTAAATGATCAAATGATTACTCCATTCCAATGTACTTGGCTGACTGAATAAATGCTGTCTTTTTATATTCAGGCTACAGTTTTTATACATTTATCAGCACATTGTCTAACTATCAACATATCCTGCCCCATAGTTTATTAGACATATCACGTGTTCTTTCTGATATCACTGTTTGCAAGTGACTGTCCTGCATTAGTAACTGTTCTTTTTAGCTGTCACTTGGGAAAGAAAGTCAATCAGCCACCAGATTTAATATCTGATGTCTGCTCAAAGGTGTTACCATATAGGTATCACTAATGTTCTATATTTTTTGTGAGCACAATGTCCCTTGCTGTAATTTTCACAAAACAACTAGTGTCTAGAATGACCCGAACAGCAGACAAACTTGATGCGGCGCCTCCGAGCTCCAAGTCATGGTATTGCAGGGTTTTTATGCTTGAAAAAAACATTCTTATGCGAGTCAATCGTGCAATGAACTTCTGACCGCATGATCTGTCTTTCACATGAATACTGGAAACAGGTTTTGAAATATTTTTTTCTTATTATTTTGGCTAACTGAATTGATATAAAGCATAAGTCTGAATAATGTTTGCATGCAAATATCCTAATGAAATACAGAATGATACAATTATTAGTGTTAATTCAATATTTAATAAGCTACGAAATATGCATTGATGATTTGAAAAGCACAATATGAGTAAAGATTTCAGACAAAACAAATGATTGAGTGAGGCAGTTTGTATATACAGTACTGTACTGTCTTTAAGGTTTGTTAGCTTGTGTCACCTCATTAAATAATGCTTGTGGTACAATTGTTTGTTTTCTCATTAATTTTTCAGACTTGGGTTCAAAATGGATGGGAAGGCGCATAGACACAATCTTTCATGTCTGCCCTCGGCTACCAATGAATGGGCATGCTCAGATTCACATTTTAAGAATAATTTCATGTGATTCATTCATAATTTCCTGGTCAGAAGATGCATGGGCTTTGACCCATAACATTCTCAACCATATATCCTGCTCAACAAGAATAAAACAGAGGCCTGTGTTATATCTTCAAGGCTTGTGGAGAAACCCCAGGGATTAAAGCCCTTTTTTAATAATTTGATATAATCTTAATCGAAATCCCATGCTCATTCACTCAATACTGGGAAGAAGGTCATATTTATAAGAACATTGTTTTGTTCTTACTGGACTTGAACAAAGCCAGTTTATTTTGTATCCTTAGATGGAATGGTGACGAAGATTCATAAAAGGCAAATATAATATCTATTAAACCAAGTCAACAAAAGCAAGAAATCTACTGCAACTCATGTTTTCATATTCCACCATAGTGTCATAACATACATATTATTCCTTTTCTCACACGTTATTCACATGTATCTTGATTTGTAATTCTGAAACAAACACATGTATGGACAGTGCTGTCTGTATACACAAGAAGCCTTGCACGTTTTTTGTGTCTGTGCAATTGCAGTCTTTAGAGAGGTTTTGCTCCTGTTCCCCGGGTCAATGAATTGTTTACTGAAAAGTTTACTGAACCAAACAAATAAACCCAAGCAGATTATGACAATGCTTCTAAAGCACTAATGTGCCGTCAAGCTTCAACAACGTGTACTGTACATAGTTTCAGTCACATCCTTAAAATGAAACACAGAGTGCTTTCTGAACTTTGGAAATTAATGTCTCAATGAATCTGGTGACTGATGAAATGTCATTGGGTGTCATTTCCGCATTTGCTGAAGTCTGGCTAAGGATAGTCTAGTGATCTAGGTGTTGGACTCCAAGCTGGAGTGGGTTCAAGCCCCAGAGTTGGCCTACCTGTAAGCATCCATGAGCAAGATGCCTAACCCCTACCCGCTCCATGTAATTGTAAGTCGCTTTGGATAAAATCGTCTGCTAAATTACCTAATTGTAATTGTAAATGAGTGAATGCATCTGTATTAAGTAGGTAGGGGTTGTCTTTACCTTATCTGTAATTTGCTTTAGTTTTTTAAAGGATAATGATAATTTTTCTACGTTCAGTGTTAAGCACCAATTTACCAAGACAAATTCCTTGTATTTGGCAATAAACCCTGATTCTGAAATAATAAAGGTACACTCCTCGATTTTTGTCCCATATTGCCCTTTTGTAACCAGTATTTCAAAACTGTTGTTTTGGTTTGAGGCTTCAAAAGTGTTCTTCTTGCATATGAGTGCTAAGTGTGTCTCACTCCTCTCTACTCCCCCAAAAGCACTATATGCTCATGCAGTAGGCTACTCTGCCCTTCCCTCTATAGCTCCCCATTGGCTGCCTTTGTGGACAGATGTGTTAAAGGTACACCCCTTGATAGTAGGCCTACCCATAGAACCCAAAATTTCAGTACTAGGCTATCTCACTGGGGGACTGTTGATGTATTGAACACAACTATCGATAAAAGTGTAGGGGGAGGGGTAGAGAATAGTGTGATCTTATGAGAGCAATAGCAGGAAAATTAGAGAGCCACTTAACAATGAGGTGTGAGAGGGACATGCATTCTCTGAGTTTCAAACCAATATTTATGACTGATGTTGAATGGCAGGCTTTGGAAAGTTAGCGGTTATGTAACCTGAAGAAACAACAGATCTCAACTGAACTGTGTGTTATTCGGAAATCCATGTTTGGTATTTCCTTAAAAACAGGACAACACCATTGGTTTAACAACTTTAACTGAACACGGATGCCCCGCCTCCGGTCCGTTGATTATCTCCACCACTTCCCGTTATCCGTATTCAGTAGTTCTCCACCCACTAGCCGAGAGAGAGAGAGAGAAGACAGAAAGCAACTAACGCGCCCCTCATCCAAACATATGGCAAAAAAGGTCCATTTTCTTTCTTTTATTGTTGTCCCCACCACTCTTTAAAAATTCCGCCGAAAAAGAGAAGACGATTTTCCAAAACATTCTGGCCGTTTTCTCACGTAAGTACAGCAAATGTCTCGCTTGAGTCTTTGAATTCAGCTTGCGGCGTAACATGGCGGGCTCGTCTTTCTGCCGTGCCACACATGACAGGCCGATTCATTGCATTCAGCCTTTTTTGGTCACGCGATGGGCCTATTATTGCGCCACTAATCGCGCACTTATACGGACTCGGTGAATGTTATTGTTATACATTTTGTAAAAAGTAAAATGAAAGTGTGTTCTGTGGTAGTCGAAATGTAGATTACTAACTTGCTCTCTAGCGACGTGTAATGTTAGCAAGGTTGGCTAACGTTACTGATAGTGAGAACGTCACCAGCGCCGCTAGCGTTTCCAGTTTGTGTCGGTTCAGTGGAAGTGTTCTACAGATAAGATTCCTCCTGCCTTTGCCAAATCTGATATAGCTAGTCAAAATTGTCCTGTAATTTTGACCACTGTAAATATCAGCCCGACATATTCATACGAGTGTGAATTAATAAAATGGTTAAGAAAAAAGGGAATCTGTAAATACGCACATGCTGACATAGGGCATTAAGTTACCGTAAATCTGTCAGAGATGTTTTTAGAGGATAACAAAACGAGTCACCTAACTTGATTACCTAATGACGACAATTTCTATATTCTCAAAGTGACACTAAATTCTATTCTAGGTGGCTAGGGTAAGTCCCATAAACTTCAGAATAGATTACTAACCCTAACTACCCTAGAAGACAACACTTCATGTACCACATTACATTGTTATGAACATACAACCGTAATCTGTACTGTACGACACCATCTAGCCTAAAGTTAAACCAATGTTAATTTCTAATCACATTCAAATGTGTTTACCCCTCAGGGCTCCCCCGTCTCTGCACAGGTGTATAGACGCTACCCAGAAGGCCTAGGGGCGGCCCTCTACCGGGAGCACTTTGACTTCAACGCTGAGCCGCCTTGGGATCCTAGCTGATAGCGGGACAAGTCCATCTCCTGACTTGTCCATGTGAGTGCAATGTATATGATCATAAAGGCAGACACAAGATACTAAGATGGAGCACACTGAGAAATATTTCTGTCTGCTAGCTCATGGCTTTTGTGTCAAATATCTGTAGTTTTTATGGTCTTGTGTGTCTGGTTTGGAAGTTATTAGACTATGAGTTTCAAATCAGATGTTCTTGGGGCATTCTGTCTGTGGCGCTACAGCGTCAGTACATAATCACTGAATAATCTTCTTCGAGTTCTTCTTGTGTCAGTACTTGTATTGCGTATATTAGTGAGCTGTTCTTGACATGTAAATATGTCATGTGGTGAGTTTAGTGCTAAGTAACCACATAAAAAGTAATTGTGGGTGTGTACTAGAATCTATTACACACCCGCCTCTCCTTTTTTAGTAACTAGATGAACTCGGAAGTTTGCAGTTCTAGGTAGGTGCTTTGGATACATAGAATACGCAGGTGTAGAATTTGCTAACACCACCATAGTTGTGTTTTTGTTGTTAGCCAAACAAAATGCGCTTCCTCTTTTTAATGTTTATTTTCTCTCTGTTTGCAGTTTGTTGCATACCGGCAGGACCCCATTGGCTCAGTCGTGACCGCTTTGCTTTACTCTTCTTTATGATTTTCGGCTTATTGGACTACGGTTGAGATGAAAGGACTCACAGACGAACTCGGCTGCGTCATCGAACTCCTGGAGGGAGGGGTAACCCTTGACGACGTCATTGACAGCTACATCTCCGAACACACTCTGGTCAGTTCATTGGCGTATTCTCATTGAAGAATGTGTTGAAACTCTTCAGTCCCCCCGTTGTTTCCCCCCGTTGAGACGTATAAATCCTCCTGACCCTACTGAAATTAGTCCTGTCAGTAGGGATTGACTAGGTATAAGCAGTGTAATCCTGATGGACTGATATCAGCACCTGTTTACACACACATCTTAGACTCTGAGTCTGACTCACCCACAGTGTCGTTTACGTTACACTGCTCGTAATATTTCCCACAACACCACACTCAATGGCTTGCCCTCTTGCAGCCCGCTCACCGCCCTGGTAACACCTTGCCCAATGTGTCCTCGCCAGGTGGAGAAGAGTGCGTTTGTAGTGGGCGACCTGGGGGCCCTCATGCGGCAGCACGTGTGCTGGCAGAGTGTGGCCCCACAGCTGCGGCCCTATTACCCAGTCAAGTGCAACAGCAGCCCGGCTGTCATCGAGGTGTTGGCCTCTCTGGGGCTGGGCTTTGTGTGCGCCAACAAGGTGAGCTCTCTACGTCCGCAACACTGTTTGGTAGCCGGTGGTTGCACAAGGCACAGTGGCTGCCCTCTTATGGAAGCGGTTGACATTTCGAGGGCGATTTCCGTAGCAAGCATTAAAGTGATTACTATGTATTAATAACAATCTTCTAATAACTGCTGTCCTGTCCAGCTTATGTAACCATTTTAATCTTGCCATTGTTGCGATCATATCGATCAGGCTCTGCCTTGTGTAATAACCACACGCGTTTCCTCTTTACCCACCAGGCTGAGCTTAGCCGTGTTCTGGACCATGGTGTGCCGCCAGAAAACACGATCCTGTCTGGCGTATGCAAGCAGATCGCCCACATCAAATACGCTGCAAAGAACAATGTCCAGCACCTTGTTTGTGAAAGCCAGGCAGAGTTGTGCAAGATTGCCCGGGTGCACCCCAGCGCACGGTAGGTTTAACAATGCCTTTCTAACCTGGACTTAAGACTGTGGTCTACGTACCACTCTAGAAACATTGTAGCTATTAATATGTACATACGTTTGGTTTGACTACAGCTTATCTTAACAGTTGACATTTACCCACAGTCCTTAATCAGTTCTGACCTGAGAATCCAATAGGAGACGCTTTTACAAATGTATTGATCATAAACTTGGGGCAGAAACTTCCTATGGGTGAATTAGTGTCTCACTGTTGGTGTGCGTTTGTCATAGGTTGCTGCTGCAGCTGACAACAGAGGCCCACGCCGCTGAGACCAGCATGGCCTTCGGTTGCTCCCTGAAGAGCTGCCGGCACCTGCTGGAAGCGGCCAGGGACCTGGGGGTCCAGGTGGTGGGGGTGACCTTTCAGATCCCCTCCTCCTGCCAGGACCTTCAGCAGGCCTACGCCCACGCGCTGGCAGACGCCCGCTGCGTCTTTGACATGGGGGTGAGCTGCAGCTGCTGAGAGAGAGAGAGAGAGAGTGTGTGTGTGTGTGTGTGTTCTTTCAATGTTCAATTTCTGAATTTTCCTCTTGTTTTGTCTGTATAGGCAGAGCTAGGCTTCAGCATGAATATTTTGGACATTGGCTGCGGATTCACTGGATCAGAATTTCAGATCAAGCAGGTAAACAAATTACTTGTAGTTGGTGTATCTGTTCATTCACTGCTTAGGTTAAAATCTAACCTAAAAGTGATATTAATAATTGTGAGTTTGTCTGAAAACTGTTAACTTGTACTGACTTTGCGTGTGTCTGTGTCTTAAGGTGAACTGTGCAGTCAGGCCACTTCTGGATGCCTATTTCCCCCCTCTGTCCGGGGTGCAGGTTTTGGCTCAGCCAGGCAGTTTCTACGTGGCCTCAGCTTTCAGCCTTGCCGCCAACGTGATTGGCAAAAAAGTGTCGACCCGCCACTGGGACAACCTGGCCCAGGGTGAGTGAGCAGGACCTTTCCAGTGGCTTCCCATAGTCTTTTAATGAACTGACTATTCTGTTGAAGTGCCTGGTGAGTGTTTGAGCATTGAATTGTCAGTGATAATGGGACTCCTTGGGAATCAAGTTTATTTTGTGCATCTAATGTAGCAGCAGAGTTTGTGATTTCTGAAACAAATTGTGGACATTGTTTTATTTCTACCCCATTTGTAGTAGGGTAAATGTTGTGTTTTTCTAGGAATATGAAGTGTATTGTCAGTGGAAGCTTTAATATCCTCAGTCCACAGTTAATCAAAGATTTACTAATGCGTACTGAACTGTCTGTTATGTGTGCATAAGGAAACCTGCCGACCTTGCACGTCATTCAGGCGCTCTGTTTGCTGATATATCAAGTGTTCTATTTCTGACTTTGTTCTTTTGTGTGTCTTCCCAGGTGAACTAGGTGCCAACGATAAGTCAGCTTTTCTGTACCACATGAATGAGGGTGTGTACGGTTCATTCAGCAGCAAGCTGCTAGGGAGCAGCATCCCCGCTCCAACAGTGCACAAGGTCAGTAGGCAGCCGCTCTGTGACCTAACCCCATTACGAGCTGAACGCAACCCCCGATTGGATCTCTTACTGAATAACATTCAGTAAGGCCAGGCATGGTTAGAGAAAACAGAGGTGTGTGTGTGTTTGTGTGTGTGTATCAACACTGTATCCTAGCTACGGGATTTCCATGGAAATACAAGGCAAATTGATACTGAACTTTTGTTCAGCCCTTGATTCTATAGTTTCTTTACCTCAATGTAACACCCACACACACACACACACACACACACACACCCCTCTGGGATGAAAATTAGCTTTTTGTTGTGCTACACGGAAAGTATCATTATTATTTTCCCCCTCAACCTATATTGATTCAATTGTTTCGCAAAAAAGTATTTCTTAAGGGTCCGGGAAGTTGAAGACTATGTAATGTGTATTCTCAAATTTCTCAAAAAAAGGAGAGAACTTTTCCTATGCTAACATGCAAACTAGCTTGCTGACTTTTCGGTTTCTTCCTCTCAGCGTGGGCTGCGGGCGGAGGAGATGGCGATGTACCCCAGCAGCCTCTGGGGCCCATCCTTGGACGAGCTGGACCTAGTGGTGGAGCACTGTCTGCTGCCTGAGCTCGACGTGGGAGACTGGCTGCTCTTCTCTAACATGGGGGCCTGTGGCCTGGAGGAGCTCACCTGCCTCGCCAGCACCACCCAGCCACCCGTCTACTACACTGTTTCCACCTCTGACTGGTGAGTGTAGAAGAGCAGCCCTTAAATGTTATGACCCGTTCCCCCTCACGAAGAAATGCCTCATGGGGGATGCAGTGGGGGGAGGCATTAGGGGTCTAATGATGCACGCATTGAGCTAGAGTTGAGGTGTGTGTATGTCAGGGAGAAAGAAACTGACCAACACTAACGGACACGATTGGCTGTGTTTCCCACAGGTACGAGATGCAGGAGGCCGGTGTGGCCCTGGACAGTACTATGAAGAACTTCTCCGTGGTCCAGAACAGCGTTTGACTTGGACCCTTGTCCCTGGCCCTCTAGAGCAGATAACATCGCTCACATCCCCTGACCCCACCCCCCACTGGTGGAGGAGGGGTGTTTTTTTGGGGGGGGGGGGTCGGGTCGGGGACACTAGGGGCAAGGGGATAAATGTGGTCGACATTCCAACTGCCTCTGAAAATTCAGTATCCTAATTTTCTTTCCAGGAAATTGGAAGACTTTTTGTTTGTTTTTATTTTTTTAACCCTGAAAACAAATTGTTTGAGATGAGGGTGTTGTATACCTGGAAAAAGTCCAAAAGTTTCTCTGGAAAATAATTCAATTTCAGTTTTGCCTCCACCTGTGTGACGACATTATGCAACAAAATGGACGACTGCGGAGATGGAACACCCCGCCATATTGGGGGTGTTTTTTTATTTCCTTAAATCAAACGGTTTACATAAATGTAAAATTTATTTTAATCTTGCTCTGTACTAATTACATGTTGACAGTCTTGTAAATCATTTTGTCTGTTCAGCATCAACACACATTTGTCTATAGATGATTTTTGCGAGGTATTTAAAATGTATGCATTCTTTACTTGGACCCACGTTTTAACTTGGTCCAAATGAAATTATTACATGACAAAATCTCTACGTATAGCAACTCACTTTTGTTTTGTTTTTTGGTTAATTTATTGGATTCAAACACTTTGGGGCATAGTTAGAGTCAAACTTGAGTGTTTTCTTCCCATTAACATGCTGTGACCCATCAAAGCAGTATTTCCTGTTAAGATATCGATGTATTTTTTAACGCTACATGGATTAAGTGTGCTGTGATTGCCATTTGTGACCTCATTGTTTTCACTTGGCTTGAAAGGCTTGAAGGAATTGTTGGTGTGATCTATTCCCATTCTTAACTGTTGCCTGAATTTAGCAAAGTTGCTACTCAGGACCAAATCTGTTAGTGTTTAATACAAAGATAAATAAAAAATTATAAATACAAATTCCTACTTTGCTTTTGAGATGAAACACAAGCACAGGGTGTCTTGGGTTTTATCTTAATTAAACAGGCCATTCACAACCAGCAGGTTCACATATCTGTTTTGCGGAAGACATGATTACTACACAAATCAATCTGAAGCAACATTTTAATGTTGAAAACTAAGCATCTCCGACGCATCAACAATTCCTTATGCCTCTAAATTAGCCAAAGTAATTTGAGGGATGTAACTAGGAGTCTCCTGTACAGCTAACTGTAAGAGTGACCTGACTCCAGTTTTAAAATAACTCATGCCCCAGTGTGATATAAACAAGTAATGGATTGTTAATTACTTGGTGTCTGGCACTAATGGACCATAGCCTGTTTTTTCACTGTAAATTGTGCTTGTTAAAGTAATGAAAGTGATTAATTTAATACATCTGACTAAAATTACATGTATGTGTATGTTTTCTGTTAGCCTCACAATTTAAGCACAAACTTAGATTATTTCTTACAGTTTATCGTTTTAACACGCATACATAGGCTACAGTATCTTGGTGTTTATTACAGATCTAGCTTTTAAAATCTTAAAAAAAGGGTTAATGAGGAAAATGGAATCAAAATGAAATCAAACTACAGGAATTATCTTGATACTACTTTGTGAAAATGGGCTAAAGCCTAGACACTGTCCTCTGTAACGCGAGGGCGTGAAAATATACAGCCAATATCTCAACATAAAATACACATGGCTTTCATCGCAATACCAAAAGCATAGATTTTGGGGGATAATTTATTTTCCATCGGCTCATTTGCAGACAATGCAACATGTTAAATTTACTGTGCCATATGCTCCATTTCTCTGTATTCTGTCAGCATATCCATGTCCCTCCCAGTTTTAACTTAATTAAATAATCAATAGAAATGGTAAAATTCATAATTTTGGTTGATGTAAGCTGTACGTTTGACTGGCAAGGCGGCTTGATGTTTAGTATGTTTACCTTGTGGCAAGAAGGTCCTGGGTTAGATTCCAATTGGCAGCTGACTGGCCTTTCTGTGTGGAGTTTGTGTGTATTGCCTGTGTTTCGTGTGAGTGTTCTCCACACGATAAGACAGCAGGTTAATACTCCATTGCTCCCACATTAGCACTGGAGTTGGTCCCCGGGTGTAAGCAGGCGTCCCGCTGCTCATAGGATAGGACAAATGCTGAGAAAAAATGTCCTCTATGAGGGATAGAAAACCAAGAAAAACCTGTCACTCTGCACTTCTACACATCAAAACAATATAAGGATATAATTGAATTAACTTACGGGCAAATTAGGCTGGGCTGTATTCTGCTGGAGTTCTGACAACTCAAATGGTTCTCCACTTGATACATGTGGACCACACAACTCATCTGAAAATTATAATGGCAATTTTAGTTCTTCGCTGAATGAACCTTTGAATTGTTTTGCATGGCCATATTCAGGAAGTTGGTGATGCACCAGGTCAAGGCAATTGCACTAGAGTACTTCACCACTAGAAAACACTAGATACAATTACTGTTTTTGAGTAGAGTATTATTTTCCTAACAAATGGGACTTAAAATATCTTGCCTCTTAAAGAGGTAGGGTAGTGTGCAATTTTTGCCACAAGGGGGCAGAGAGACAGTAAACGCACATTCTCGTATGTGTGTGTGTATGGGCGTTGCATGTGCTTTGTCCAATCATGTTCCTTTAGAGTCACATTGAAATACAATTGTGGTG
>JAOEHI010003348.1:0-10849 GCA_025447815.1 Percopsis transmontana
ACACACACACACACACACACACACACACACACAGACACACACACACACACACACACACACAGACACACACACACACACACACACACACACACAAACACACACACACATACCTCCCCTTCTCTGCAGATACTGTGAGAAAATTACTTTTAGGGCCCAATTGCAATGGGCGCTCACATTAAACGATATTAAACTACTCTAGTTAAAGCTTTTTACCATTTGAAAACCATAAAGCATAAACGTTTTTACAAAGCGGTAGCCAGTGTTAACCTTTTTTACTGGAGTTGAGAGTCTCACAAATCCAAACAGTGGCTAGGTAGGGAGGGTACAGTGTGTTCCCTGGGGTTGTCTGTGTGCTGTGTATCTACGTGTGTGTGTGGCTTTATTCTGTATGTGTGCATGGGCGATGTTTGGGTATACTGTATGATGTGCTGTATATGCAGCTATAGCTATATAGACGCTTTTACAGTATGTAAAAAAGCATTGTGTGTATATCTGTGGGTTTGTGTTTGTGTGTGTGTGCGTCCAGGACAAAGACCCCAGTGCTTAAATCACTTCCATATTCATTGTACCTCACATCCTCATAAACATCCTGCAGCAACCCCCCGGTGGTTTGTTTATGAGCCGAGGTCGGAGCAAAGCCCACACAGGAGGACGGTTGGTGTCTTGATAACGGGGGATGCACAGAAAAGGAAACGCCATCATTCCAACAGCCGCTAATAAAATAACTAGTGAAAAGTAGCACTTCACTGCAGGTCATTGAGAGTTATAGAATTGCAGCATATTAGGAGGATCAAAACAAAAACGTTAACAAAATAAGACTTGCCATACTGATTCAAGTCAACATGATACTGCCTTGAAGAAGTCAATCTAATAGAAGTCCGTCCTTCTGGAAATCTAGTGCAAAAAAAATTTGCACTATAGTGTCACGATCGGCGCGCACAGGCCTAAGCGCGCTCCGTGCGTGCCTTCCCTATTTGCGCACCTGGGAGGGATTAGCCCCACAGGTGCGCCTCCTTTTAGTTTTGATTATGGGACTATTTAAGTTTTGCCAACAGCGCTGTGTGCTGTTGGTCATTGTTTTGGCTTATGCCCTGTGTGTGTGTGTGTCCTTTTGTTATTAAAACAACGCTTAACAGCGTTTCACCCGTAATTCACCCGTGTGTTTCGCTGGCTCGCGCTTACTCTCGCTCATCACGCACCACCGTCACATATAGCCTATAACTGTTTAAATTACAACAAGGTCCTTAATCAGACTTTTATCCAAAGCCACAAACAGTGAGTACAATTATAAGTATTTATGGGCAGGTAAGGGTCAAGGATGCCTACAGGTAGGCCGGGCATGTTGGGGGCCCCCTGTTTCCTCTTTCGTGTGTAATAACGCAGCTTTACCTCTAGCACTTGAAATTCTGACCCCTACAATTCAATAGGATATCATTAGCATGATTAGCACAACGGAACACTGCAATTTAATCTGTGTGAGTTGAATGCCACTGCATAATCACGGTTTGAGTCTGAGCTATTAATGACATCTTCATCCTCATAAGGGATAAAGTTATTCCCATGCGCACACAGACACTGCGACCCCCACAGTATTCCTTAGACAAACATCCTCAGCGAGGATAATGACTATAATGATAGTGATATCACTTCCCCCCCCTGCACCCCACCCAGTATATCTTGTTCTCCTAACCAGTGGGTTTCAGCAATTGAGATACCGTACAAGGGGGCCGAGGCCCAGCATGGGTATTTCCACATTAGACTGATGAGTCTGCGCTATCTTGAGAAAATAAATGGAAGCGTGCCTGTGTTGGTATTTGAGGGATTAGCAGATAAAAGCTCTATAATCACTGGTTATTTCCACACAAAGTCTATACAACGCGGCTGCTTTGTGAGTAGTGGTATATTTTCTTTACCTGGGGGCTGTGGAAATTAGGCAGTTTATATTCCCAAATATCCATGTGCACAAAGAAAACATTGAATGCAAACATTTTTCAAAAATATAGCTACTAGATGCAGTCTTCTATCCTAAAACTAACTTTTATTAGAAATACGTAGTAAAAGAACCTCTAGAACTAGCAAATTATTTTCTTAAATACCTACTGTATAGGTTATAGGCAGAAAGGACAGTTACATTATCCATGTCTCACACCATCCCAGAAAAATGAATCAATTTCTGTCAGAGGCACATTAATCAGAGCTTTACGGTAAACCCGCTGAAATAGCGGTTATTGAACTTGTGCTCTCTCAGTGCTGCTATAAGCACAGCAAGATTGAATGTGTTTACATTAACAGCATGGGAACGTGAGCTGGAGGGCATAACTTTATCTGTATTTATGAACTATTCATCATTCATTGTGTGTTCTATGTATATATTCATCATGTATTCAAAGAACTGATTCGTAATTGTCTATTTTATGACTAACTTGGGAATGTGGTAAAAAACAACAACATGACAACACAAAAATCAAAAGAGATTAAAGTATGGTTAACAATTCTGTGTTATTCTGTGTTTTATTATTTTATACCGCCTTTAAAGTCCTGAAAAAAAAGAAAAATTGTTTTTCATGACTTCCCCACACACAGTGAGATGCATGCAAGCACATGTATATATTGGTCCAATGTAATGACTATGACACAAACACCAGTCTATCAGCTCCAAATCATGCATCTTTACATACATCTTTATTGTCATTCTTCATGTATTTGCATAGATAAAAAAAGAGGGCCAGTTGCTAAATAAAAACAAGATTAGTCATAAAAACAGTAATAGATACAAAATAAATAATTAGAAAATATAACTAAGACATTTTGGTTAAAAAAGACATAGAACCATGTCACATACTAGCATGAGCTTGGCCAAAGTACTCCAAGTCCAAAAGCAAAAAGTGTTTAACACCCTGGACAGCATAACACAACAACACAGGCATTTTAAAAGGTTCCACCAAAGTGCAAAATAACAACTGGTGGTCTCCCATTATAGTTAAAGCAAACGAAACGCCCGGACCCCTTCGAGTGTGAAGCGTAGGCCAAACCCTGAAGAATGTCAACAGAACAGCCACGTAGCTCAATGCCATGTGCTGATAAAACCTCAATAGAGCGTGACAGATTTTAGGTCAAAGCCGTGGGGACAAAATGTAAACTCTTGAAGTGGAATGAATAGAAACAAATAAAAAGAAGCAAACAATAGAACCATGTCGGGGAGCTGTGCAGATTTTACGCTGTGACATACAACATGACCCAAAATCGGTTTGTGTTAAGGATTGGTGTCCCCACGCTGTTGCTATAGTGACAACTATAGTGACAACTCTGATGGCAATAGAATTCATCAAGCCTGTTTAGCAACAGAAGGCCTAGTTGTTTGTTTTGTAGTGTAGAAATGGGCTAATCCTCCCTATTTATAATGGCAGAGAAACAGTGTCCCCTCAGGAATTTTAATCTTCCTGAGGGCTCTGGTCAAGAGTACAGCAGCCCTGCCAAAGCCGCACACCCGACTGGGGTCACTCTGAGAACATCTCCATGTAAGGTGGTCATTGTAAGCTGCTAAAAGTTAAAGGAAGGACAATGACAACGAATTCAATACCACAGGAAGTTACGTTTTATGAAGGGAGAATTACTAAATAGCCACGCCAAACAACAAAAACTCCACAAATTACTGTCAAAGGAAATGCAGGAAGGAAGGCGAGGAGTTCCACCGAACAAATTATTAGAAGAAAATTAAAAGTACACAGCTAATAATGGGACAATATTTGCCTGTCACGTGTCCCTGTGGGCTTCAGGACATGGTAGCCATGACTGGGCTTGGGGACGTGGTCATGCTCTCTACACCTCAGGGAAACATAGAGGAAAATATATAGATTCTGTTTTTTTACTACCTGCATGTTGAATTACAGCTGCAGTTCTTTTTTTTTTACCTCACAAGGAGTTTTATTTTGAATGCCAACTGTTATTGTAAGTCACATTTGATTCGCTGATTGATGCCAACAGATATAGAAGTTTATTTAAGTTTATTTGCATAGTCCTTAATCACAATGATGGTCTCCAATGAACAGGGAGGGACCATTATGTTCAACAGAATTTGTAATTTTCCTATTCCATGCTTACTTCCTATAGTCATGAAGTACACTCATCAGCACACTTGCAGAGGTTAAGACAGCAATTGTGCCTGATTCATATTGGAAAACACTGGTTAAAATTACAGAATGAAATGTGATCAAAATGTGTGGGTTTGTAAATGATTCTAATGTCCACACATGAACACTTTTGGCAGGCATGCTAACAAATAGACCTGCATCTTATTTCGCCTGCCTAACCCATATTAACCCTATTAAAGATACAGTTTCTGCTCATACTGTATATGCCATATAGCACAAGGTTTTAGGTATATACTTTCTCTAAGAGTCATTAATACTGCTTAGTATAAATATTAACACAGAGCTATACATTTTCTGGAAAACATACTGTAGGCCAATGGTCCCATAACCACTAAATTATCTTAATTTCAATTGCTGCTCTTTCAGTTTTTCCAGTTCGCTCTGGGAAACACTGTTTTGCCGTTGGGCCCAAACAATTCATGGGTTTGGCCTTGGTTTGACAAACTACAAGCAAGCCAATAAACTAACTCACTAACTTGGTCTCCACTGATTTTCAATAACGATTGTACTCCCCCCAGGGCTAATGGCAAGATATCGAAACATAGTTGCACGGATCACAAATATAACATTACACATCTAATCGACCATAAACACCACTTACAGAATGTATGCAGGTTTTCATGTAAAGATATAAAACTAGATTGATAATTAATAAGACTATTTCACTAGAAGGCCTTATTTAACATAACTATCTCTAGAGTATAGCTAGTAGCATCAGGCTGGGAGTCACCCAGTAAATGATTCACCCACCGAGAGAGCTGCTCTTATTAGTCTCTGATGGGAGTATGACTGAACTGAGCATTCCACAGTGGCAGCGCCGGTGAAGACGAACAGCTTTCCCTCAGTATAAAGTAGAAATACTGCACTAAAACAGTATTCTAATAAATGCACCCGTGATCTAAAAGGAATCTGCCTATCTGAAGATAGGATTTAGGTACTTGGCAGTGCTTGTAAAAACAAACAGCTATACAGTACACATACATCCTGTATGCTAAAAATGGAATTGCTGGAATTTAAAGTAAATCCCTTGGATTTTATGAAGGTTCTGAAACAAGGTTAATAAAAATTTTACAAATAAAATCAGGCCTCCCTGACAGCTAGAATCAATCTACTAAGATGTAATACAACCCAAGAATTAAGCCCACACAATACACCATTGACACAGACTTTGAATGTTTTGGATTAGACAAACAATATTAACAGACTATGACTTCACTGAGGGGGATTCATTTGGTTTGAGGACTGCTGAAATAGTTCCGTCAAGATGAAAAGTAGAAATGCAGTGCAGCTCAGGAGATGTACTCCAACGTACAATGCTTCGAGAACGCCCAATTTGTCTTGTTTGTCTCTGCACTGCAACCAAAACCTTTACCTCATCTCCTCTCCCTCTGGGATACGTATAAAGCCTTCAAGGCAGTCAAGCCTGCTACTGTGACTGTGTGTGTGTGTGTGGATCGGGGGTCTAGAGTAGTTTATAGGGATCTGCTTATCAGATTGGAGTCCTTCTTACTGATCAAAGCAGCGTGAAGACTGATGGTGACCACAGCTGATCGCTGCAAGGATTGCTGTGATCATGAAGAGCCCAAGATACAATGGAGCTGTGTCCACCCAACATTCCCCAACACACACACACACACACACACACACAAAGCATTTGAAAGTTTTTAACAAGATCATCTATAAATATGGATAAATTACAGCAAGTCAGTTAAACTGTGTAGGCACTGATCATGTTGTAGGCAATACAACAATCATATCATCCCTTCTGATATCAGCTATAGATCTACTGTCTAGGAGATATATAGTGTAACTCCCAGCCTTTATTTGTTGTTAATTCAGAACTCACACACAGTGACATAAAAAAAACAACTTAAAACGACAATCATTGTTTACCGTGGCGCATTAAAAGTGGTGGCTGCTGCCTAAATATGTAGCCTAATTTCACTTGTTTTTAGGAACGAAAATATAGACAGGGCTTTAATAAAGTAAAACCAAAAGTTCCATCTCAGTTTCGACATTAGATTTGGGGATTGTTGAGGTAATTGAAGGCGGGACTGAGAACTTTTGAAGAGGTAAAGTGGAGAGGGGGAGGAGAGAGAGAGAGAGAGAGAGAGAGAGAGAGAGGTGCACCGACCGAACAGTTAGTTCTAATATAACGACTTGGATACTATAGCGGAAATTTATTTCGGTTTCAGGATAACAATAGCGCCACAAGCATCAGAAAAGGGACGCCGGAACACCGGCCGAATTATTAGCCCGCTCTGAAATGCACGTGCATGGATAATGTTGGGTTTTTCGCCACGCAAAGTTGTTTCTCTTTTTTCCAAGTAGCCTAACTTTTTTCCAAGTAGCACGTATGGCCAACTGAATATGACTGTTGAATATCCAGTCCGCCTATTAATGTGCCTCCATTCGCTACTGAATTAAAATAACGGAAAATAACTATTTTTGGATCAACATTTGAAACCCAAGTGTTGTTAAAGTGTTCCCCGATGGACGGGAGCATGGAGACATTTCTATTTTTCTTAGTAATGTTGATATTGCCTCAGGTCAGTTTAGGACTCGGATATGTGGAGGCACCAGCAGGCAACTTGTATGCACAGAGCCAGACATCCACCGTGGGTGCGCAGAGTTCGGGGAGAGTGGCGAGCAGGCACAGGTATGTAAAGTGGTCGGTTTGGATGGAAACACGACGTGTCCGTCAAACTGCGACGCAAATGCGCAGATTGGGAGCCATTTATGCGTACATTTTTTTTTCATAAAGTGCCATATTGCTTAAGTCGGAGTGTTGTCAAATACTTTTACAGTCACGCGGTCTCCTCGTCGCATCAGTTTATAAAAGGAAATTTGATCTTCGTGCCGTATCCCCCAGTGGGTGGTGGGTCACGGTGAATTGGCACTGTTTGGATGCCTGTCAATATGTGACGCTGGGAGCGTGACTCCACGCAAACGTGAGCAGAAATTGCCTCACACGCTCTAATTTGCAAACACAAAAGCAGCATGTAAGAATTCATAATTAGAAGTAAAAAAAATATTACATGACTAATTCCCAAAAGCATTCCATCTTCGGGTCTACTATTTATACGCACGCACGCACGTACGCACACACACACACACACACACACACACACACACACACACACACACGCACACACACGCACACACACACACACGCACACACACACACACACACAGAAACATGGTCAGCCCTACTTTGTGGGGCAGTAGGCCTACATGTTTGACAATGTTGATTATTATTCTCGAATAAAACGGGGATGGCTTATTGAGAGTTAGGCCCTATGGGCGTTAAAACTTTTGATATTAACTGTGAACCATGTGTGGCGCTTTATCGCAGTGTCATGTTTTTTATGTATTGAGCGCCTGCTTTAGGGACCCATAACACATAAACAGCTCCCTAAAGACATATACAATATATGAATGGATGTGCGTTTGTATGTGTGTGAGCTCTAGAGCTCCTCCATCTATGTGTCTGTGAGCGCTTCTGTCTATGCTCACATGTGGTGTGTATCAGCCTGCATGTGTTTGTAGTTTAGCACATGTGTGAGAGTGTGTGTGTGTGTGTGTGTATGTGTGTGTAAGACAGGTTTGGCTACTGGCAGATGAACCCTGGCAATATGAGCTCCTATGCCGCTGACATCACAGTGTTGGGCTGTGCGGTAGAGCCAGGCGGCCTGCTACTATAGGAGCCGGCAGGGGAGGAGGGAGGGAGGGAGGGAGGGAGGGAGGGAGGGAGGGAGGGAGGGAGAGATGCTAGGAGGATGAGTCAGGGACTCCGTGGAGAGGAGAAGAGACGGTGGTGAGCAGTGAGCCGCGCTACCCTGGGTGTCTCCAATGGTCCGCGCAAAATTTCAGAATTGTTATTATTATTGTTATTATGTTATTGTTATTATACTGCAAGTCACAGAAAGAGTGAGAGAGAGAGATGGGCAGGTGGCAAGAAAAATATTCAAAGTGGCTATGCTCTTGACGGAGCTTCAAAGAAGTATTTGCATATGTAGTACAGTATAAGGAGTATTTTGCAGATGTAAAGAAACGTTTGGAAACCCACACACTGCACAAGAAAAGAACCAATCCATTTGAGCTTCATTTCTTTATATATGTTCAGACCCTCGTACAGCGTACAGAACAAACACACAGTTTGTCCCTTTAACGCCATGCGCCACAGGTAGGTGAGTAACACACAGGTCACTGATAACTATTTATTGATTTATTTATTGATACCTCAGGGGAAACTCAGGTCAACAGACTATGGGCCTGGGAGACTATACAAGGTCTGCAATCTGTACAAACATACTGCATTAGAGACTACAGTATATGAAATAGTATACAATTTCATTAGGCCAAAGCACTATGGTGAGGTGGCCCCACAGAGAGAACAAAGGAGAGATCTTTAGAAAGGGAGAGAGACAGACAGGCAGACAGACAGACAGACAGACAGACAGACAGACAGACAAAGATCAAGCAATGAGAGAGTGATAGGCAGAGAAACAACCGCGGTATCCTTAAAGGCTGAAACTAATATTATATGAAGTCAAAAGAAATGCCCGGACTGTGATGCACGCACTACACACATACACACACCCAGGGACGCGCGCACACTCGCAGGCCTAAAAACCGAGGTATTGGAGAGAAGAATTTGCTGGCCCGTGGCCCTATACTGCATGCCCTTTGGCATCTGTTTGAACTCAACTGATTTGTTTTGACAGATGTGTGAGTCTGTTGAATGAACTCTGAGCATCTAGCGGGGTCTTAAACGAAGCTCGGGAGGACCGTACCCTAGCCGACACATCTTCTGCCAAAATACCATCTCGTTGGAGTCTTCTTCTGCGCTGGAAAGAGCAACGGAAAGACAGGGGAAAGGAATGAGCTGCTTGTGGCATTGGGTGTATTGGGTGTATTTGGTGTGCAAATGTCTTGATTGTACAAAGTACATTGCGTCTGCCTGTCTGATCTATTGCTGGTACGAGTCTCTGCGTTGCAAAGGGAAACCGGCGCAGCGCAAGTCGAACATATGTCAGCTACGCTACCAAGCAGGTCATAAGTGCCGTTGAGCAAGGCAGGTCACCTCATACGCTGAAGTTAGCTAGTTTGAGTCATACATGCCTCCATAACACTTCACTGCAACCCCCTGCAGCCATCTAAGCACTCACCTAGCTATGTGGAGCAAATGATGGTATCATACGCGCTCTTGTATATCTTTGTGACTGCCTGGGCTAAACAAGCGGGGCACAGTTTACACAGTCAGGTCTGTCCTTTTGAAGTTGGAACAAGTCCAAAGGGAGACTTAAGTGTGTCTGGAAAGGACGGAGAGATTGAAGGAAAGAGAGATAAAAGGAATTCCCGTGCGCACTCGTACGTGCGGGCCAGTGTGTAGGACGGGGTCGGTAGGAGCGCATTTGCTCAAGTGCGTCGGCGCGCACTCGTGTGTGGGCGTTTTTAGTTTGTGTGGCAGTCCTTTACAAGGACGCCAGAGGGGTTTCTCGAACTCCGGGTCAAAGGTCACAGTCCCCCTCTTTCACGGAATTCATTCGGAAGCCCCCCGAGAGCCCCCTCTTATATAAAGAATGATCCCACTACAAAGAAGGCCTCCAAGTGATTCCTTTGTTGTGGAATTAAACACTCTTTAAATACTTTCTCTCTCTTTCTCTTTCCCTTTAGATTTCCTCCCTGTAGCTTTATTGGTGTTTTATTAGCATTTATATTTATTTATTTGCCCTGTTTGTAGGGGCCTGAAGGTATGCATTGTGGGTAGACCTGCGGATTTCTCCTTTGCAGCATTTTTATAAGGAGGTGGATTTGTTAACTGATTCTGTAAATATAGGCTACTGTAAATAATCAATCAATTAAATATTGATATATTACTCCATAATGTACATGCGTGGTACTGGTCAGGAACCCTAGGGGCAATATATTCACACTAGCTCTTTGATGAAAAGTTGTGTTTACATACGGAATGTGGAATGTTGGCGAATTTAAGTGATAAATATGATAATCTGACCACAGTTTAGGAGGGCTTTGGCTACTGGTCTTGAAGATGGATTATGGTTTAGAGCACATGATTTACAATGTTGACAATATTGTCTGTCTCTCGAATCTAACACAAAAGATAGAAGACCATAGCATTGTGAAATTACAACATCGTTCTTAAAATTGTTTGGCTTCTGTAACCCCTTTGAATTATTTTCCAAGCCCAGCACCCCTTAACTGGACTAGAACCAAAGAAGAAAAATGCATAAAGGAATAGTTAGATTATATTTTGTAAAGGGAGTATTGCATTTTAAAGGTTGTTCATGTGCTGCAAAACTACACACCAACACTTTATTATTGTTAAATAATATGATTTCCATTTATTTCACATACCCCCATGTAGTACCTCCTACCCTAGAGGTATATGAGAAACACTGGTCTACTGTATTCAGTTTATCATTGTGTTTTTTGGCCTTGGACCCAAAACAGATGGAGGTTTATAATGGCATCTTCTCAAGTTATATGTTTCTGCTAAATGTCTAACTGTCATTGAGAAGGCAAACATGCAGACAGATTACAGATTCCATGTCTTTCATATATTTGTGTGTTTTTAAATGTATGTGTCTAACTGTGTGTCTGTGTGTGTCTGTGTGTGTGTGTGTGTGTGTGTGTGTGTGTGTGTGTGTGTGTGTGTGTGTGTGTGTGTGTGT
>JAOEHI010003349.1:0-10849 GCA_025447815.1 Percopsis transmontana
AATGAATGCAACAAACCTACAAACCATGTAGCTAGTGAGAAGTGTCACAAAGATAATCTTGGTATCTTTTTTTATAACATTAAAGGAATGATGTTAAAAGAGAATAGATGTATTGATTGGAGTATTCTGGATTTGTAATGCATTGTTCTCGTTGCAACTTCCCTTATAGCCACTAAGAGGCAGTGTTTCACTGCTGTACTGAAGCCGTTATAGTTACACTTTGTAATGAATAGTTTCATTTTTGCGACACGGACAAATGGTTTCACCAATGAACTTGCCGCTAGTGGGATGTGAATAAAGTTTTTCAGGCCGGCAAGCCTGGATTTTCTCCAAGGCTTGAGGTGGAGATGCACTGCACCGGTTGGAGGGAAGAAGATAAATAAGTAATGTGACCTTTGGCTGTTGATCTCACTGCCAAGTTGTTAAACATTTATCTTGGATGGCAGAGCCGAGAGCAGTGTCTAGACCCAGACTGTTGGAATTCGCCACACTCTTGCATTTGTGGGCTAAAGTTTCGAGGGAAAGACATGCGCACAGTAAGTACACGGGTCTACAAGTGAACAGATTCCTTTAATTTGATGCACAATACTTAATTTAGCATTAAATAGAATTGTAAACATTACTGTGTAGTCTACAGTTGTAAGATAAACTGGGAGACATATAATAGGGTGACCTATACTGCCCTACTGTAAGCGTTTTCTGGTAAGTGTTGCCTGGTATTGGAACAGAGCATGGAAACAGTGATTCCTA
Organism: Percopsis transmontana; assembly: GCA_025447815.1. Lineage (NCBI taxonomy): Eukaryota > Metazoa > Chordata > Actinopteri > Percopsiformes > Percopsidae > Percopsis > Percopsis transmontana. Next base: position 751 of record JAOEHI010003349.1, read on the forward strand.
TTTGAGAGAGAGAGAGAGAGAGAGAGAGAGAGAGGGAGAGAAAGGTTATGCTCGTATCGTCATGTAAATGTGACAGTTTTTAGCAGTTCACTTACAACAATTTCATGGGTCACCTGGATGTGGTGCGCTCTTGTGTGTGAGATGAATGTGACACCGAAAAACGTTTGCATACTGTAGTCCAAAGATAATGACCAGACCAGCCCTGTTTATTTAGATGGGGAAATGCCCTTCTCTCTTCTTGTTCACAAGTAATAGGGCGGTAAACTGCTGGGCCTGTATGAGAAGCTTTATTATTTCCAGCTGTGGATGGAAAGTATTACTGAAGCCATTCTGATTAGCTCTAGCATTGACGAGGTGGGTGTTGCTGGACACACATACGCACACACACATATTCACCCAAACATTAACAATACACGTGCACATACGCCTACAGTACGTGCACGCTGTCAAACATTTAGACCCAGGCCAAATCATTCACGGAAGATAAAAGACATCCTGTTGGCCAGTGAGAGAAAGAGTGAGAAAGAGAGAGGGGAAACAGTGCGGAGTCCCTCCCTCATTCCTCCCTCTTCACTTCCTCTCTCCCTCTACACTGAGCAGACCTCATTGCCCATCCTGCAATACTCTGTAAGTACTACATGACTTGTGTTACTGTTTGACACAGAGACTAGCGCCAGGGTTAGGGGTACTCACTTTGCTCTGGAAACATTTGCCAGTTCTAGTTAAATGTAATGTTATTACAGTACAACTGACTCTAACTCTGGAGGGTTATGAATGAATGAGCAATGTAATGAAAGAGTTATTCATTTAATTAGTTATCTGTTAACTGAACAGGTTGATTTATCCACATTACTATATTTCCGTTGCTATTACCATTTGTTAGAACTTTTCAGAGATTTAGATGACTGGAATATGGCTTTCATTTTGTGTGTCTTAACTTTTATAGCGTGGGGAATCTGCAGGTGTTCTGTATGTTAGCAGGCTATAGCCTTCAGCTTGTACAGTAGCTGCGGGTCAGGTGGCGTTCTGTTGGCTCCACAGTTCTAGTTTGGATTCTAATGTGATTGGGCAGGAGTTATGTAACAACTGAGTGGTTCTAGAGAAAATACAAATGTTTACCACGTGTCATTCTTTTACATTGCATTGCATAGGCTAATGTAAATTCTGCTGCACACTTTAATGTAGATTTAAATGTAGATTTATTTTCACAGTTGTGAAGGTGGATAAGGTCAGGCACAGCCTAATATCTCCAGAACATCTATTCCAGTGGTGCTGTTATGTAGATAAGAGTGGAAAGCATCTCAAACTATCAGCGTCCCTAGAGCAGCGGGTTCCATGATGATGTATGATTAGCTATATCAGGAATGTTTGTCCTGGGCCGCCAACACACCGCACCACAGGCCTGGAAGATGGACTGCCCACCAAAATGTTGTTCACTGGTAAAATAAGCCATAGAGCCACCCATTCTATTCTATTCGAGTCTATTCTAAGCTGTTAACCCACTTACGAATGTTTACACTTCATTCACACTAAAAGCACTGGCCTATCAAATCAAGTGCTATAGGCTAGTGTATGATTATGTAACTCATTTATGCCATGGTGTTCACTCGCTGGAACGCTTGTCCGGAGCACCTTTAATGAGCCTCATATTTCCTCCATAGTTACACAATGGTGCATACCACTCACTGTGACGGGACAATGGACAGGGCCCTAAAACCAGGACGTAACACATGTTAGGTGTGAGCTTGAAGCTGTCGCTATATTCTGGTGTGAGGGAACACACCAGAGGTCGACATTTAGGTGGTATAATTTGTGGCAGTATGAAAAGTGTAGTAATTTTAGTTTTTTTGTCATGAATTTGTTACAATGTTAAGAAAACATGAATGAAGAGAGCCGTAACCACAAATCCACTGATCAGATTTGTTATAATGCTATTGATGAATTGATGCTTGTATATTTGGTGGTTTGTGTCTCTTGATCCAGTTGATCCTGGACACCGAGTCATTGTTTATAATATAGCAAAGGTATGCACAGGGTACTACAATATCTGAGCCTTTCATGTTGTTATTTTTTCTTAAGTCCACCAAATGACCTCATTTATGTAAGTGACAGGGTGTCAAATGTGGACACAGCGAAGTCACACGCAGGTCTTGTCCAACTGGATGGTGAGCCTGTCAAGGCCTCAGCTCTCCACTAAGGTTCAGTGGCTGAACTGTTTGGTAATAACAGCTCTGCGAGGAACTCAGGCTTGGTAAATGGATATGGGCATTTGTCTGCGTTTCACTTTAAAACCCAGACCACTGAATTATTAAAAAGAGCTGACTACTTTAATTCTCTCTCTCTCTCTCTCTCTCTCTCTCTCTCTCTCTCTCTCTCTCTCTCTCTCTCCGGTCCTTTTGCTTGCACAAAACTGTGCTCTCTGTTGCATCAACACAGACTCACAGACTATAAAAGATGAAGGTGTTGACCAATCATTTTATATGCATGATATAATCTAATGTTTATTGTTTAATGGAGGTGGTTAAAGTGCATCTTGTGTGAGTTAGTTTGGATTGGCTGTGGACAGTGATAGGACATTTCACTTGCAGTGTGGACCTTGTAACTGTGGTATGAGAGAACCACCAGACACAAGGCCAAAACAGGCCCGTCAGTACTCTAGATTTCAGGTTTCTGTGATCATTGGCAAAACTTGCAGGCAAACTGGAAATCCTAGTTTCGTAAGCCAGGCATGGTAGCCAGAGCAGCTGTGGGATTTGAGAATGTACGTGCTTCGCTCTTGTTATCAGTTCCATGGTTTAACTCCTTAACAGCTATATTATGATGTCCTAAAGATGTATTCAACTTAAGTGTAATTGTGTTTGTGCATTATTGGCACAAGGGGGTAGGGTGAACAAAAGCGCCTGTAAGAACATTTGCATCGACGTACGTGTCCAATTGTGTGTCCAACTGTGTGTCTCAGATTCACATTCAAACAGAATGTTGGTGTGGCTTTTGCTAAATGTAGTTCCTCTCACATGCTGTAGAAATACCGTTCCCAAAGCAGGAGGTTTCAAAATACTCAAGTATAGTTTATCGCTTGCTTGGAATATTTAAGCCAATGCGACCTAACAATGTTATCCAACAGACACCGAGTTGTGTGACTGTCTGTGGTCAGCGGTGCAAACATTCACATACTTTTCCTAATTGTGACCCCCTGCTCACAATGTAGACCAGTCAGTGATGTCACGCATTGCGAGGACGGTCAGGCATGTGTGGGACATGGTCACTGACATCTCTGACATTGAGAGTGCGACCGCACCAGGCCCTGGCTCTCGGCGTCACTAGTTTCCAGCGGGGGTGGACCACTAATGAGAAAGAGCTTCCTGGGACACAGAGAGCTTCTATTCTTCCCCTGCACCTAACTGGTGACCTTGCCTCGGTGCGGTCGTACGCATGCACGCGCGCGCGGACGCACACACACACACACACACACACACACACACACACGCACGCACGCACGCACGCACACACGCACACACACACACACACACACACACACACAAACCCTTTCCACAAAGGAGAGAGAAATATGGGATAGAGAGGGAGACAGAAAGTCAAGGGAAAAGGAGGGGTGCTGGGGTGGAATTGCTGGACATTGTGGGGTATTCTGGGAAATGAAGGTGATGAATTGACCTTTGGTTAACCTTTGTGCTGTGAAATATCACCTTATCACAACAATGGGCTTTCTTCATTCAAGGAGGAGCACACACTGACAAGCCAAGAGCAGGGTGCCTTTTGAACAGTGCCCAGGACGTTGCTATAGCAATGTCTGTCAACCGGGAAGTCCTTCACAGGCGGAGGGAGCACTGAGAGACAGAGCGAGGAAGGGAGGGAGAGATTGTGTGTCCTGGTTAGCGGCTTGAGAAACAGAGCAGGACTGCCCTATGAAATATTACATTTCTCTGCTCCACTGAGCAGACAACAGCTAAAGAGGCGTGGGTTAACGGTTCAGGGGCATATTATAGGTAAGTTTCCAACAGAGTGCAGGAATTGTTATCTTTATCGGTTTCTTATTTTATTTACTTATTTTATTATGATCTTGAACAATGTACCTGCGGTTCTAATCCATCCTATGTTCGTGGTGTAGTCTGTTTTTATTTCAAGGGTTGAGCAACCTTCCCGACTGCTTGGGGCTTAAAGGCTGCTTCACAGGATTAGTGCTGCAGATTTTACCCAGGATTCCCAGAGTCAGTGCCTTTAAAAAATTACTTGCATGCAAGAGATGCTTTTAATGTGTATAAGATATAAGCTGGTGTTGCTGGTTTCATGTGAGTTGGGTGTGAGTGGAATGATAACAGTTTTGGCTTTTGGGCATGTGGAGGACAGGGCAGTCCTGAGGCTGGCAGCGTTGCTCCAAACAATACCATTTGCCGCCCTGCCCAATGGGCATGGCTGCTAGCACAGTTCCATACTGTAAATCAGTAGTAATGTAATGTGAAAAGATGTGTTCTGTATGGCTTGTTCTCTTACCTGAGAACCAGCCACCTGACACTGAGACTTGCCTCAGGTCTGGCCAACCATCACCTAAAGGGTCCCCTGTCTGTCAGTAAAATTTAAACACCATGTTCTAATTCCCTTTGTGATAATACTGAAGTTCTGCTGGGCCCTTATGATCTCCACAGGCTGTATTCAACTTTAAAATATGCAAAATGAAAGCCGCTAGGGCATGTGAGCTATTATCTCTGACTGATGTTTTGAAGGTATTTCTTCACGCTTTATCAGATAAGTCTTTTGTTGTGTATGTTTGTACGTCTATTCTGGACTAAAACTTGTGAATTGAGTCTAACAGGTCCTGCAGGGAACACATTACATCTCTATTGACAAGTAACACACATGCTCAGACTCCTCCCGTTTCAGACTGAGGGAACACCATAGAAGGAGGTGAAATAGTTTTCCCCCTGATATATGTGTGTATCCCCCAATAACTACATATCATAAACCTGCTGCTCCACGACCTTGTATGGTCTATATCTGTTTTCTCACGTCTGCCAAGTCGCGGAGTTGAGTCGAGGCTGGGGTATGGGATCAACCTAGGACCTCTTACATCTTTCACATAACAGAACCGTGATTCACCGCGTGTGTTTAGAGGCTAATGTCAGTTGTGTTTACTCACCTGATCTGTTTGTAATTACCCTCCCACCGCTTCTTCAGACATGATCTTTTAAGTTTTATGACCCCCTTATGCCAATTATTGGGCAAAGGTAATGTTGTGTGCCGTGGTTTGATAAATAGTTTCCTTGCTTTGGGAGTAGAGCTCACTTTTTGACAGGTTTTGCCACAACATCCAGGAAATAAACACTCCTACAAGATTGCAGCCGGTCGGTATGTTTACATGCTTTGATGTCTGTCTGGGAGTGTGAATAGGTCAAGCTCATTGCAGATCAGCGCTAATCCAAACAAAATGAAACCACCTTAAGTAAATATTTCAAGCGGTAACCTTGTGTGAGCAGGACTTGGATCCCTCTGTGAGAATGCAGTGGTTTCCAACTTATTGAGTCAATGATTAACTAGGCTCATAACCTAACATAGGCTCCTAAGACACACTAGGGTGCTTAGTGCCACTGATTGTAGTCATAATATTTTAGTCATTTCTTAAGAAAACAACACAATTGGCTCATACAAGGAGTTACCGTTCTCTATTATTAGTGGGTGCACCACGTGAATGGCATTTCTTTTTCCTCCATTCACACATTGGTATTCACACATTCAGCATTTTTCTCCTGATGATGAGCATAGTATAGGTAATGCCAGAGCTAATGATTGTTATGATGTGGTATTAGCTTCATCTAATCTATTATCAGACTCAAATGACACCAATAAACCATAGTTAATGCTGAGTGAGAAGCTCTCAGGCTTTTGGACCCATCTCAAATCTCCACCATGACAACATCATGGCAGAGGTAGATCTCACTGCAAAAATAACTGAATGACAGACTAAACTTCACCCTACCTAGACAGCATCAGAACAGCATGGGAATGCTTTAATTAATGGGAAGGGGGAGGGGGGGGTATTGCCTTGATTTCTTTTTTTTTAGATATACATATCAAAGGTTAGTTAGTAACCTAAACTGGCAAGTACCAGATTGTTGAATTATTTGTGTTATTTTAGGCAATCCCTAGGCATAGTACTACCTTGAAAGACAGCACTATGTATGATTACTGTTTGCGAACATGCCAGTTTTTTTCTTCATTCATATTGTGAATGTTGCTTCTACATCTTTTCTCGGCAATCATATTCATTTCACACAAGTCACAAGGGTGTGGTTAAGTTCACCGACCCTATGCTGCTGAGTAACTCTGGCTCAGCAACTTCACAGAAATAGTCTGCTCTCTCATCTCCTGCTTTTAGAAAATAAGGCTGTGTCCTATATATGAAAGAATGCTTCTTATTAAAAAACATCTCCACAGTGCTCTAACTAGAAAAGTATTTTCTTCAAGAAGGTTGGAAAGATCTTATTTTACTTCAATGAAGACACAGTGGAGTTGTATAGATTCTGGCTGTTGCATTTGTTGGGTTTGAACATCTGGCCCCAGTTCTTCCAGAGACCGGATGGGCTATAATTTCCATGTGGAAATGGTTTAATTTGCCTGCATGTCCTCACCTTTGCTATTCCTTGTCGCTGGTCTTTTGACAAGCTGTCTCACATGGCTGAAAGGTTACCATCCACAAGAAACTTCATTGATTAACAATGAAGATCCATAACTGTGTGTCTACGGTAGGGCGTCTAGGTTCAAGAAAGATCCCAGTGTCTTTCAGTTGAGCTCTAGACATGAGATTACATGGATATTTACTGGGTCTTTAGTATCTCATCTTAAGAAATATAGTGTCACAGCACTTGTAAACCTCTGTCTGCACTGATGCAAATGCAAACTCTGTTGAGTCTTAATAATATAAGAATGCATGGGGTGTTCTGAGCAACCTCAGGCCAAGCCAATGTTCAGGACAGGGTTTCTCCAGATATTTGCGCTCATGTTTCCTTATTAGGCAGGATGGGGTTTGGTACAGCGCTGCAGGGATTCTCAGCAGGATATTGTGCTGCGTGCATGGACCCCCCCAGACAGATATACAGAGACACAAGACAATATTTTGGCAGAGGCCTATGGCTATCGTATGTCTATGCACATCAAAACAGATAAGATGAGATAATTGTCACAATCATTTCACATTCAAGTAAATATTTTTTTGAAACATGACATCTGTTTGGTCCTATTTGTGGCAGAGAACACACCCTCATTTAGCAAACCATTTTTATGCAGTTCGCATGATTTCTGGGTACAGGCGTGCCCAGGAGGTGAGGCGGGGGGGGGGGGGGCTTTTTACTCTGTCCCAAAGTGCACTTTTAAAGAAAGAAAATTATTATTATTTTTTTAAATATAAGTTGGAAGGGATTTACCAGGGATTTTATTACCCAAATGTCACATTAGAGAGCAATGGTGCAGCCCTAACGCCCCTAAATTGTGACCATAGTGAAACTGTCTCAGCTAGTTTATGTGGCAGATTAAAGTAGCCTTATTGGCACCATATATATAAAATTAATGTTTCATTTAAGATTTCATTATGAATATTATATATATAGTCTTTCTTTGTAAATGTTGCTCATACAACTATTCCTCGGGAGTTACTAGGGTGTTGTTAAGTTCACTGCCAAGTAACTCTGGCTCAGCAACTTCACAGAACTTCACAGAAGTAGCCTATGTGTCCTATACTGTATACACATCATTTCTCTTTCAAAAAACATCACCATAGTGCACTAACTAGAAAAGTAGATGGTATGCCCCTGTGTGGGAGACACTGTTTGTATATTGACTTTTACAGAGCCTAACATCTGGACCAGTTCTTCCAGGGACCGGATGAGCTCCCTTAGTGCAAGAGATGATGAGTCAATAATTTCCATACAGAATTCCCCCATGTTTCATCAACTTGCTATCCCTTGTCGTTTTCAGCATGCTGTCTCACATGGCTGGAAGTTTATCAACCTCAGGGCAAGCCAATGTTCTGGATAGGGATTTTGCTCCAGATATTTGCACTCATGTTTCCTTATTAGGCAGGATTTGGTTTGGTACTCATGTACAGGGAATGTGTGCAGTGCCGCAGGATATTGAACTGCATGGACAGATATATAGAGGCCTATGTGTAAAGATTTTATGGCTATGCCAGTTATAAGAGTAGATTTTTGTGTTTAAATTTTTCATCATTTAAGATATTATATGGTATTATTGAGGAAATATTTTCCCAGACATGATACTTACATTTTAAAGGAGCTATATATCTTTCCCTCCACCTTATTTAGACTGGTTCAGATCACACGATTTTTAGTAATTATTGTAAAATGTGCATACTGAATGCTCCGTGTGAAGTGTGAGAAACAGTTATATTAGCTGGGATAGAAAGTAAAAACAAATGCTTGCCTGGTGATTAAGTTATCGGTCCTTTGCCGTAAAACAGTCTCTGTCTCAAACAGTTTCATAGATTGCTATAGTGGCTAGTTATGCTGCGAGCTTATCAACTGGTAATTTCTGGCTATGTATTTTACGTGTAATACAATTTTCACTGTAGAGTCATTAAAGATGGAAACAGAGTAGGGCATAGAAGCATGTGACAGTGAACTGGATTCAATGCACTTTTAAAACTATACCTCCTTTTTCGGGTACCCAAATACTTTCCAACTATTGTAAAATGCCTGGCTATGGCAAACAGAAGACAGCTGTCTCTTTCTGCAGTGTTTTCTGTGACTTTCTGAGACTGAATGTTTTTGAAAGGTAGCAATGTGTAGATGCCAAAGAAGCTTGGTTGTTTGCCCTTATGGACTTTTGAATTAAACAGGCTTGAGTGGAAAGACATTTTGTTAAAGATGCCAGTGAAATACAGATGTGGTTATCTGGCATTCAGTGAGATGGGACCCCTTAAGGTAAATACACTGATTGTCCAGTCCTGAAGGAATCATCCAGAAGGTATTTAAGAAACAGCTTTTTTATCGGCTAATGTAACATACAAACTGTACATATTTGTATTGTGATTGCTTTAAGCGATGATAGCATCACTGTTGTATCTTAAGGAATAGGGGTATTGTTGGGTCCCATTTTTGGTCTGTTATGTAACACAGTGTCTGTGACTCAGATAGGGTGACATCGCTGTCTGGAACCCAGAACACTGATGCTATCACCACATGGCTTACTGGTATGTTTTTCTACTCAGAAACACAGTGCATATAGTTTTATTGGCCTCAACCGCCATGATTTGTTTGGTTTCTTTGACCACATGGAAAATTGGAGAGCGTAGTAGTAACTTCAACTTTTCTACTCCTACTCCTTACAGTATAAGTATTCATCTTATGGTAAAGTGTTTATTTTTGACTTGGCTTGGCTAAAAAGACACCCCAACACACATACAGTCCAGAGAAAGGTGACCTGCAATGCTAAATGATTAGTTCTCTGTGCCCTTAGAGGCGATGTTTGAATTGTAATCAACATCCACTAAACGACTTCATTGTAAAACTTCTACTTTAATGTAGTGTGGTTGTACATCTGAGATTTCCATGCAAACGTATTGTGAGCCCATTAAACCACTGTTGATGTGGTGCCTGCCTGCAATGCCTTTGATGCATAATCTGATTTCCCAAGTCTAAGATTTGATTAGGCACTGTTGGACACTGGCCAACCCTCTCTCTAATCCCATCTCTTTTAGGTGATAGAAAGGGGATGCAAGAGGCACTTAAGTGACTTGGAAAATGTTTCGGGTGGCTTTTGCCTTGGTAACAGGGAAAACCCAGTGACGTTGTCTTTCCCTCTTTGGAAAACTAAAGTCGGATAATGGAAAATTTGTAAGCTCTGTTTAGGAGTCTGATCTATGACAAAAACTGTTTGGCAAACCAACTGACAAATAATGTAGAAGCCAACGGCTCCACCAGCGCTCAGGAATTAATAGGAAGGAATATAAAGGAATTTAAAAGTTACACAAACAAACACGGTGTAGACATTTATTTAGGGGGGGGGGGGGGGGGGGGTTCAACAGATTTGGGTTGGATATATCAAATTAAATTAAAGAAAGAGCAACTTTAAA
>JAOEHI010003350.1:5457-32907 GCA_025447815.1 Percopsis transmontana
AGTGCACAGGGAGTCATAGGGAGATGGTGTGAGAGAGAGAGAGAAAGTCGCTGTCGGATGCTTAATATCTTGTAGCTGAACGATACGCCCCTTAGCTTGTAGCCTCAGTATGGATACCCCTCTAAGCCTTTTATCCGGTCTCATTTGATAAATGTTACCTTCTGGGTTCTACCTTTCTCTGTATTTTAATTTCTGAATGCCAGTCAGCATTCCTGATCATTTGTCCTCAAATGCACCTTCAGCCGTCTCACATCGTGTGTGTGTGTGTGTGTGTGTGTGTGTGTGAGATGCATAAGGGAGAGATCACACACTCCCACTTCATTATCCAATATGGGTCACACCCGTGTTTGACTAGCTGTACCATATGTGCTGTATTACATAAGAATGCTATGAATGTCCTGTTGACTCCCTCAGTAGCTCCTACAGTTACCATCCAGCTGATTCCATCTTCAGCAAATAAGTTACTTGGGCGTGACTGGGATCACACCCTGATAATGGCGTTACTGTATGTGGTCATTCAAACTCATAAATGACCAGATGTTAAATGGCCAGAGGGGGCAGAGTGGAGTTAAGACACACACACTATTGAAAAGAGTGTGTGCACCTGCACTTCATCCACATCGCAGCCAAACAATATGACCTTTCCACTTCTGCTGAAAGTAGTTCCTCTTAAACGAGAGATTTCTTCATGCATCATACCCCACAGACCTTGCTCAACACCCAATGTTTTAAATACATAATGATCACGTAATGATAGTAGGTCTTACACATTATCACTTTAACAGGTGAAGTAATGCATCATGGGTTTTAAACACAAAAGGTGACGCATGCATTACTGGCTGACACAAGAATGAATTCAACCCATGAGTCAACTTTTCTTAACTGTCCTCTCTGGCCACAAACGAACCCATGACCTTAGAAGTGTTTGGAGGTGTAAACATCTCTCTCTCTTTCAGGCAAGCGTGGGCTCTGGTCTCTGTCGTGGGTGGAGGGAACACGTCCTGCTCCGAGGACGTTAGGGAACATGAAAACCACGACACAGGAGGGAAAGCTCTGGCCAAACGCTACTTCACCACCGTGGATGGAGTGGGTTTTTCTGTCACTGCCTACAGCGAGTGGAGTAATGGTAGGCACCAGTCCTGGGCTAAAAGTCCCGTCTTATTGATCAGTCAATGTTTACCAAGTTATGGATTTAGCGTTGACCAGACCAGGGGCCCCTCAACCTTTTCAAACTAAAGACCCCCCTAAATATATCTACTTATAACTAACTAGTAACAAACTCCTAATGCTAAACTCAACAGAACATTTTTAACATGTACTTAGTTGCTGTTCTAACTTTCATGTTATGATTATTGTGAATACACACTGAGATTTAGTTTGTGGTTGTTCACGCATGGGTTTACAATGTCCTTTACAGCCTAAGTGTTAAATTTTACAACATTTCCAAAAGATTGAGTTACGTAATACTTAATACTTGCTAATACCACCCAACGGCGGCTACTGTTCATTTATTTATTTTCAAATTCCTCCATTTTCTCCCAGGTTTCCCTATCTCTGGCTTCCTGGTGGATGCGGTGGACCAGGTAGTGCTAAACCTGCAGGATGAGGTTCAGTCCACCTGGCAACCTGGGGATCAAATTGTGGTTGCCAGTACTGACTACTCCATGCACCAGGCGGAAGACTTCACCCTACTGCCCTGCCCTCGCTGCACTAGCAGGCAGGTCAGGGTGCAAGGTGAGAGCAGGAAACGTTTGTCTTTCTGAGTGTGATACTATGGCTGTTTAAGTGTAGTACAGCCAAGTTGGAAGTGTTGTTGTTGTGTGTGTTTCTGTGGGTTCTGTTGGGTTCTGACCATAGTGAATTCCTTTCGTACCAAAGGGGGAAAAAAAATTTAAATACAAGAAAATAGGTGAATTCTGCATGTTCTTCTAAGCCCTCCACATGCAACTCAGCTCCATACATTCTCACATGAGACCGGTTGTGTTTTGTTAGCTCTTGTATTGATATACGAAGCTTAAAACAGCAATAGAAAGCAGCGTGCTCATATTTTGAAAGCTCCAACAAGGCGTGGCCTGTTTTTAAGTCCTTGAAAAGGTTTCCCCACCATACCAGGGTCCTACTGCGCCTCTCATTGAACCAATCTGTCAGGCTGTCCACTCCACTCCATCAGCTCTGTCCTGTGTTGTGGACACAGGCTAACTCCCTTCCTGAGGAGAAGGGTGTGCATGGCCCATGCATTCTGCAGGGCAGGGTTGAACCTCAAGTCAAATACTGTCCAATATTAACACCAGCTGCACCACATGGTCAAGAGACAAGAGACATCATACATAGCCGTTGGAACCGTTAACTGTTTCTTGTGGTTTTGTCATTTTAATTTGGTGTTTTTTGTTCGGAGTTCTGGGTCTGTTAACGTTTATGTACCCCTTGTGACATCTGATTTTATTCAAGGCTTTTAAAAAGTATGTTCAAAGGTGCTACTATTGTCTTTGATAGGATTTTTCGATTTAGGTAACTTTCTAATATACAAGCGTGGGTCTGCGTGTCTCTCTGCCCAGGGAGACCCCAGTATGGCCACGTAGGGGAGGTCGTCGATGGCGTGGACATGCGTGCCGAGGTGGCTCTGCTCTCCAGAAACATTCTCATCTATGGACAAATGGAAAGCTCTTGCTATGGAAACAACTGGTGCCAGTTCTTCAGCCACGACACCTACGGAGGCCACATCAAGGTGTGTGTGTGTGTCCTTTTTTTGCCCTGTCTGTACCTACTGATGTGTCTGCAACATGTTCTGGCGTGGCGTGACTTAATGCACTCATTTAAATTCACTGTCTCCTCTATAATGTGCCTGAACATTTCCATAACGCTGAGCTAACTTTACAGAGCATGCACTGTCCATTCATATGAAGGCTTTAAAGAGAGAAGGTATTTGTGCTGACCTTCTTTCTTGGCTTATGTCTCTCCTTGTCTCCCCCCTCTGCTCTGCTCTGTTATTCATACGGCCCATACATCTCTCTCATGGAGACTGAAGCTCTGTAGACGGAGTGAAGTCACCATGTTTAGAACACACACACACAACACACACGTAAGTGAGGAGCAAGAAGAGGTTTCTTATTGTCGAGCATAAAGGAGACAGCTACATAAAGTGTTCGTAATGTTATTGTGTATTTAAGAGCTAATATTAAGAAAAATTATAATCACCCAGTACTAATCTGATGACTATAAATATCTTGTGCTGTATGCGTGTGTGTGTGTGTGTGCACGTAATACTGAGGAGAGAGAGAATTAGAGTTAGCCAGAAGGATTGGCCAATACCCCCTTAACACAAACCAGACAGTGTGGATTAGAAAGGACCTCCTAGAGCCCACTGCACAGTACTGTGTGTCTTTATTGTTGACACGTATACAATATTCAGCCATATTTCTTTTGTTCCTTCATGTATCTGCGTGCTAATTTATAATCTACTTAAATCGGCCCATTTTCAAGTAGAAAACCAGTGTGTTTTGGCTCAGTTTGACTCTGTGGGGCTTTGAAACCAATAGTCTTATAGCTGCTGTCCCATTGGGACCAAAGAAAAAGTGGTTAAGTAGTCGGTAGATAACTAGCTACCCTACTTTAGAAGCATAATATGAACCTTGTGTCGTCCCTCCGTCAGGCTAGCTTCATTTACTTTGTGACTCACTTTTATTCACCCAATTGTGTGTCTTTTCACAGGGCACGTGCTTGTCCATTTAGTCTTTTCAGCATTTTTTGCGTTTTTCTTTTTTTCAGTTTGGTGTTATTTGGAGTATTTATTTAAAGGGGGGCATAGTTGGGAGAAAATACTGATGAGATCCAGGGCAAGCAGTGTATTCATGCAGCTACAGAAGTATCAGAATTAGCCAATGAAGTGTCCTCGGGCACACGCGCACACGCATTCCTTCCTTCTCTCGCCTAACCTTTCACCCTCTTTCCCACCTCCCCAGGTCTTTGGGAACTTCTCGTCGGTACATCTGTCCCACGTGGAGCTGAGGAACATGGGCCAGCAGGCGGAGAAGGGCCGCTACCCGCTCCACTTTCATCTGTGTGGGGACGTAGACCGAAGGGGAGGCTACCGGGAGCCCACTTATGTGGACGGACTCTCCATACACCACTCCTTCTCTCGCTGCCTCACTGTCCATGCCACCAATGGCCTGCTGGTCAGTGTGTGTGTGTGTGTGTGTGTGTGTGTGTGTGTGTGTGTGTAGATATCAAACTCATATTACCAGGCACCACTTGCTATCTTATCTTTTTGTGAGGATGGGCACTTTCTGTACTTGGATGCCTATTACCTTTTAAAATATGCTTTGCTACTGTATGCTGACACTTTTGTAAAGTGGTTTGTGATTATTTTTATTTTTTAAATAATTTCCATAATTTTAAGACCCTTGCCATGCTTCTTATGAAGTTTATGTTGGTCGGTCCAGAGAAGAGGGGAGAGAAGAGAGCCATAGAGAAGGAGACTGCATTTGACTGCTAAACGTGTCTCTATTTGTGTGCACGTACTGTATGTGGCCATATGGCTGGCTAATGAGGACCATGTGATTCTTGCTGTTAAATGCACATTAATTACAACTTCCATCTCCAGATTGCTGTAATGGTCCCCTTCCTCTCATGTCCTTCTCTTCAGTCTTCTTTTAGCCTTCTACTGCTTTCTCTTTAATCTCTCTCGGCAATCGCTCTCATGTTCCTTTGCTGTAACTTTTTGTTCCATGTTCCTTTAGATGTCTGTTGCAGTGCCATTACCTGTTGTTAAATGTCATTGTTTAAGTGACCTTCTTAGAAATGTGTGAAATCACATGAGGAAAGCATTAAGCACCTCACATCACGCACAGCTGAGCCTGGTAAACAACTAGGTGTGTATGTGTTTCATGTCCTCTCTTGACTTTAAAAGGGGACTGTTTGTCCTTGAGGGCATGAGATACAAAGGATTTGTTCTTGGTTCACTGAAGAAATGGAATTGACCAACAGAACACATTTGGGCTGCATATCCTGTTTTCAGTTTGTAACAAAGACAATATTATTGTTCTCTCCTATCGTGTTGTACACTTATCGTGCACGGGTTTGAACCACTTCAGTCCTCTCGGACAAGTACATTTTGTCATTCACTGTCTGAGTAAAAAACGTACATTTTAGTATCATGTCTGAAGGCATGACTAAAGAAGATGAGCTGTAATAGAGGAATACTAGTCACTTTCTTACAATCACAATATGAAATCGAGATTTGAGCTACACTAAACAGGCTATTTCATATTGTATTTTTCAGAGAAGGAGGTAGCAATAAATTACATCCTATGATGTTTCTATGTAGCCTTGGCTAGGTTGGGGAAGAAGGCTGTTTGGGGGTCGTGGTTTCCTCCCATTTGTAACTCTCTTAACATTTTCTTTTTCTTGTATGTTCTCTATGACCCAGGTGAAGCACACCGTTGGCTATGACACCCTGGGTCACTGTTTCTTCCTTGAGGACGGGATCGAGCAGCGGAACACCTTCTACCACAACTTGGGCCTGCTGACCCGACCTGGCACCCTGCTGCCCACCGACCGCAATGACACCCTCTGCACCAGCATCAAGGACAAGGTCTACAAGGGCTACACGCCGTCACCCAGCACAGAGTGCAAGTAAGAGATCAGAGTAGTGACCTTGGGTGTCTTTGTTTGGATATATAGTAACTACAGTGCAAGTAGGGAAAGTGTAATAACATTCTAGAAAAAAACATCTTGTCACTCTTAATTGGAGATATTTATGGTAAGGCTTAGAGTAGCATCCTAGTGGGTGTGCTTGTACACCAAGCTTTGTTTTTCTAAAGAAACAGGGGATTTCTGATCCTATGAGACATTCAGCTCACTGTGCTATCTAGAGTATGTCTTGGTGATGTATTGTCTTTTTTAGTTTTTTGATAAGTGGCAACAATGAGACATGATGACACACATGAAAAACAGAGCAATGAGCATTAAGGACAAATGCTAAAATGAACACACCCTCATGGGGTGTGTAAATACTCTATGGGCATAGAGTATTTATAGTTGTGTAGTATACTGAAGCTGTAGATGTATGGATAATTTGGGAAACCCCTTTAGAAATGTTTATTGTGGTCGTTTGCTCTTTGCTCAACACGAGGTAGGGCACAGAGCATAGTGCATGTGGTATACTTTTAACATTGTGTTGAAGAGTTGTTCTTCCATTTCTTCACTCTACCTCGCCTGCTTGCATGTGTCGATTCTGGCTACGTCCCATACAACTATTAATCGCGTAGTGCGCTGGTAGCCCGCCAGCATGGTGCTTGGTCAGTTGTTCAGTCAATATCTACCTCTGCGTCGGAACCCACACCAGACTTGTGCCATTCCAAGTTCTGTAGCATTTCCAAATCTTCCTGGGCATTAGTCTTACTTCATCTGCTTGTCATCATGTAACTCTTCATAATGTCTTTAAAATGAAGCCACAAGCTAACTTGGACCGTGCTCAAGCAATTACCATGGCAATCAGGGTTTTCATGGCATTGATATGGGCCTTTTTTTGTTTTTTTGTTTTTTAACCACGGATTCAACGGGCCATGTTTTATAGTGTTCTTTAATTGATTTAACGTGACTAAATAAAACCAATATTCCCCCCCCTAAAAAAACAGATGTATGAACTGAACCGTGTTTCAAAAATCGAGGTCTGAACTGAACCATGGATTTGGAGAATTGTTACACCCCTAGTAGTAGCAGTGTGAGACAGATGGCTGTGCAGCGTTCTTATCCATGTAATAACTTCCCTCCATGGGAAGCATTTGTCTTTATAGTAAGACTGAGAAAAGGGCCCCTCTAAGGGAAGCGGCATGGTTTGTTTCCAAGAAAGTGTCCATGTTAGAGAGGTTTTATTGAAGGAATTTTGAAGAATCAGTAGAGTCTTTGATCTTTTTTCTTTTAATGAATTGTAGATTAGAAGATGCAGCCAATTTAAGTGTCCGTGTCCGTGTGTGTGTGTGTGTGTGTGTGTGTGTGTGTGTGTGTGTGTGTGTGTGTGTGTGGTTTCCAGGGCAGTTTCAACATTCTGGATTGCCAACCCAAATAATAATCTCATAAGTAATGCAGCGGCAGGTTCACAGGTAAGAGTATTTTCGCTGAATAAAACAGCAGTGTCAACATGACTTTGAGTATATTATTTTTAAACAATTATTCTTGTGCAATGTTCAAATAAGTTTTTGGCCTTGGAAAAGTCCAAGAATCAGGTGTAGTTGGAGTGCGTCAAATAAGAATGAACTTCTGACCAAAGAATGGTCAGCAGTTGATTCTAAACAATTTTTCTTGGACTCAGCATTTTATTTAATCAAATTCAGTTAAATGCCAATGAAAAACCCCTACGTTGGCTTAGGTGGTTTTTCCTTATAATGAAACACAAACCAGGAAAATCAAGGCAATAAAATTGGGTTTAATGGAGCTCTGATAGGGAAATGCAATAAACATAGAGGGATCTTCTCAAGTACAACCAGGCAATCCCCTAGTCCTGTCTGCTTTTATTACCACACCAACACTGGAGGGACCCCACTGTGGCCTGCTGAACATTGCTGGCTAATAGAAGCACCATATGCAACTTTTGTGTCCTTAATCTTTAATGAGCTCTTAAACAGATAAACTCTCATGTGGATGAACAATTTGGACCTGTGGTAATGCAATTTAAGCTCCAATCATCAAAACTGACTTGACTTATAGATTCCATCCCACTATAGAGTGTTCACTTCACCACTGTCCCTCTCTGCCCCCAGGACACTGGCATATGGTACGTGTTTCACAGCTCTTCTACGGGAGAGTCTCACGGCCTGGTACCGGAGACCAAGGCAGAGCTCACTCCCCTGGGAATCTTCTACAACAACCGCGTGCACTCCAACTTTAAGGTGAGCCCCTTCATATAAAAGGTGCCCAGTTTCAGTTTGAATAGAAACGACAGTTGTTGTCGATGTAATTGATGTGTACATTCTTGAAACGCCAATAAACCTTTTGTTGCTGTAAACATTTTTTAACTAACCAATTTCAGAATTCTGCAATACCAACGTATCGGTAATGCTTTTTTTATTTATAGGCCTTTTGCAAAGCATTGCACAAGCACTGTATTAAAAACTCTGCCCAGTCTCTTGTCGCATCCCAGGGAAATGCTCGCACACACATACACACATACACACTTTACCTTTACAGCAGTGCTCTGTTGGGCTGTGTGTGTGGTTGTGTGTGGTTGTACGTAATAACAGAGCTGGGCAGGTGAACTGTACAGTCTTTGTCCTCTGTGACCACAGAAGCTTCTCTTATTGAGTGAGGAGCCCAAAAGCTTTAAACTATAGCTCTGTTATAGTACCACAGGACCAACTCAGAGCACGACTTTCCACACACACACACACGCACAACGTTCTGCTGGTTATTGATTTTCTTTTTCTAACCATAAATCAATACATATTTACATGTGGTATATCTATTTTTTGTTTTTTTCGTGTTTCTTTCCCCAAGTTTCCATAGTTATGTTCCGCTAATTCCTTGAGCTGTGTTAGCCCAGGGTTTAATTTATTGAATATATTGTCCCAAGAGCTGCCCTCATGAAACCTTATACTAGTAGTGTTGTTATGCAGGGACCGAGAATTAACTGGCCCCTAGCTCGCCCTGAGACCCTGTCCACAGTTTTACAGAAATCCTATCATGTCTCCCTTCCAGGCAGGGCTGTTCATTGATAAAGGTGTGAAGACCACAAATGCAAGTGCTGCTGACCCCCGAGAATACCTCTGTCTGGAAAACAGTGCCAGGTGTGTGTTAATACAGCACATTGGAACAGTATGCTAATCTTAAAGTAATGTTCCGGGATTCATTTAATGTGCATTTTACTGATATTTGTCACCACTACTATCCACTGCCCAAAGTGTCCATGCAAACGAGCGTAAAGCTTTAAACAAAAGTGGCTGGTCCACCAGAGAGGATAGACAGACCTTAATAGAATGTAAGCACTGCCATTGGTCCAAGTGCTGTCCATTGCTGTTTGGTTTCTGATTAGCTATGGCTTTATATATGAAAATAGGAATGCATATTTTACTTGTATAACCATGTGTTATAGTTTGCTGGTATGTATGATCTATGTTAGCCCATCCTGTATTCTTTAGCGGGGTTACTATATGGATTAGGATGTGAGACGTTTAATTATATTATAAAAATATTCATATACCGCTGTGTAAGAATTAAGATATTTATGTCTCACCACTGTGTATGTGTTAGCATATGGCTAGAGTGCAGGGTAAGCTGAATTGCACTATGGTGTTACTGCGTTAGCAGAGGGTCTGTCAGATTTGTGTTGACAGAGAAAACAAGTATTCACTGATATAGTTTCCACTCTGCAGCCCTCTACTCAGAAACAGCCCTCGACCAGACGGAAAAAAAGAGAGGGAGAGATGGGAGCAAGCTTAGTGGATTTATGTTGGAGGTCTACAGTATTTGTGGCTACAGGCTGCGTGCCTGTACAGTATATGTGTGTGTTTAGTGGTTGTATGATGGGGGACGACTTGGCATCTCAAAATGTGTACTTAGTATTACCCTGTGGTTATATGAGATGGAGCGCGAGAAATGGCAGGAAGAGGAAACATGCGCTCGCACTGCCAACAGTGTGCATACTGCACCCATTTGACATAAGTTTCATATAAACTGTGTACTTGTGCAGTATATTATGCATTTATATACAGTATTATAGGGATGTGTGCAGCTGGAAATGCACCAAGCCAACAGCGATCAAACTCCTCCTGGTCGAAAGTCATCAAAGCGATCCTCCCTTAAATGAATGTCTGGACCCAGCAGCCACACCTGGGTGTTTTGTTATAAATCAGGGGTGGGTAGAGGCTCCACTGTATACCTTGTATTGGTCAGCAGTGGCTGGAGACCCGATCCAGCATGTCTGGTCTGGCCTTCACCTACAGCATACCTCTTCCACTGCCATTCTACTGCAGCCCAAAATGCAATATGTGTGTGTGTGTGCCTTTTTAGGTTCCGACCCCATCAGAACGCCGATCCCAGCCGTCCTCGTGTGGCAGCCGTCATCGACAACCTCATCTCCTTTAAGAACAATGACTTGGGAGCCTGGATACGGGGCGGTGACATCATCATCCAGAACTCCGGGTGAGGCTGACTTATCTCTTGCTGTCATTGATGTGAGAACAAGTAAAAAGCTGGCATTGGTGTCACCATGACGACTGGGGAACTAAAGGGACAAATGTGGAGTTTATTGACAATCTGTGCTGTTGTGTTTAAGGCACCCTTACACATTGTTAGCATGTGAACTGCCTTTGCCTTGAGAAACAGTACAGCCTGATCTGATCTCATCGCCAGATCACCCAAATCCAAAAATCCAAAATCCAAAAATCTCAGTTTTAGGCCTTACAATGTTTTAATGTCTTAAATACAATTTTGACAGGTCGTAAAAATGGGTCAGATTATGAAGTTAACGTTACTTTTATAAAGTTGCAGTCTCGCTTTTAAATGTGTTTTTTTGGGAGAAATTTTTGCAATCTCTGCACACCCATCTAGTGTGTTGCGATGTGCTGTGTGTGTAATTCTGGGACTCCGATTTTCATATCCTTCGTACTTTTTTTGCCAGTATTGACATGAAATTCATTATGGTCTTAAAAAGTCTTAAATGTAACTTTTTGAAACTCTAAAAATGTTTAATCCAACTATGTGTTTACTCGATAATGCCACTCGCTGAAATGGTATTGGTCACCTTAAAGTGGTAGTGTGTTGGCCACAAGGGGCAGGATTGAGCTCAGACACATCCCGCATGTAGATGCTGAATTGGGTGTGCGTGCATTAGGTTTGGACGGTATTACTGGTATTCCGGGGTATTTCTAAATCCCAAAGGTATGATTTTCAACACCGTCAAAAATAGAGACGCTCCTCTTTCTATTAAACGGATATGGAGATGCTGTATTGAGGTGATGTAGTGCACAGCAGAGTTTCCCTTCACCAGTAATTACCGGTTTTATATGCCTGGAACACTAAGCCACAACATTAACACTTTATTTCTGAGCTTAACAATGACATCCCTTGCCATAGGGCTGGGCTTTTTTTTGAGAGTGGCTTTTTTTTTTTTTTTCACACAAATACCGTCATAAAATGTATGCTGCGGTGAAATGTCATGAAGGTATGAAAAAAAAAATGGATACCACCAAAGCCTAGTGTCTAAATACTTTGTGTATACATAGACCTAAAATGTGGTGTACATGAAATTAGTGTGATCTTGAAAATCTGTGTGAATGGTAATTGCAAAATACTTTCTGAAATTGTCTCCTGTATACATGTGTGACTTAACATTCGTCGTCTGATCCGTTCATTGTCCCTCGCAACAGGTTTGCAGACAATGGGGTGGGATTGGCCTTTGCGAGGTGTGTACTCCTCTAAATTAAAACATTTTTTTTATAGTGCTTTCCCTTCTCCCTGCAAGCATGTTTGCCAAGAATGACGAGACACTGATAGATGCTGGGCACATAACAGAACCTTTATTTACTGTGCGGCCTCCAACATTTCTAGCTAGGCACAGTTTCCTTGCAATTTTCTTGTAGCTCTCCTAAACAAACACAGAGGAATTCTTTACCTGTTTGTGTTTTTAGATATTCATTCACTCCATTTACTTTTTCTTTCTTCCACTTGCCTACTTTACTACACTATATTCTGTATATAATAAACTACATGTTTAAGTATATAGCGTATATGTAGGATTCTTGTTAATTATGGCTTCATCCATCCCTTATCTTGATCCCTCCAGTGATGGTAGCTACCCTAAGGATGAAGGCTCCAGCCAGGAAGTGACCCAGTCTCTGTTTGTGGGCGAGAGCAGAAACA
Source organism: Percopsis transmontana (assembly GCA_025447815.1). Lineage (NCBI taxonomy): Eukaryota > Metazoa > Chordata > Actinopteri > Percopsiformes > Percopsidae > Percopsis > Percopsis transmontana. The sequence goes on from JAOEHI010003350.1 coordinate 17,311, forward strand.
ATGGGACCAACGGCGGACAGAACAAATACTGGGGCCCGGGGGGAACTTATGGAAAGATGAGGACTCTACCAAGAAATAGGTGAGAGAGACAGCCAAGAGAGGGAGGGAGGCAGGTATGTGGGAGTATTGGAACCGTGACAGCAAGATGGCTATGTCTTAACTTAACTGTGATGTATGCTATTGCTATACAAGAATGCAATTCGTTTATGCCTTTATCCAGACCTGCTTATGTAATCAGTGGCCAAATGCCCGAGGAGAAGTTTGAACAGAAGACATCACTGGCCACCTCAAAAACATCTATTGACAGCTGGATCACAATGGCACTTTAAAATGACTAGACATGTTTTGTTAATGTGATAACTCTATTCAGGATGACATGAATTAATCTCCTGTTAACAGGAGGTGGAGTGTGTATAGGATAATATGATTTAAGAAGGTAAAAGTCACTGGATCAGCTAGTGTGACAAAATGATAGTTGGTGTAACAGTAGGTCAGCTTCCGTTTTTTTACCAACTTCCTAACAGTTTTTTTTTAACAGTGGTTACACATTTCTTCACTAACTCTGACGTGGTTTCCTGGAAAGGAATTATTTAAAACCTTTTGATGACTTAATCAGAAGTATGTTCCCCCCCCCCAGATTTCAAGCTCGGTTCAGAGTAATGTTAACATTTTCTAGATGAATAGCCTATGGAAATGGTTGGACAGAAATGCAAATGCAGGTTCAACATGCTTAGTATTAAAGTCAAATATGTGAGTCAGCCTCACATTGTTTAAGCTTGATGTTGAACTTCCAAACCACACCGTTCAGAGCTCTGTAAACTGCAGTGCCAAAGTAGATTTAGGGGAATTTTCTAATCAGAGTGGAGATTTGTGCTTTATGTCCCCTGAAGGGCCTCCGTAGGTCTCCGCTCAACACTGGGGTTATACAAGAGAACAAAAACATAAACAAGGGAACATGTAATTGCTGCCTGTTGTAGTCTCTTAATTAAGGTTACGTGTTTGTGACTTTCCACTGTTACCACTGTGGAAAGACTGTTTACAACTGTTTCACACCCTTCTGCCTCGGCCTGTTGTTGTCAGTGTGGTCATTTACTGTAAAATTGCATAATACTGTGGTTTATGTTACATTAGAAGATAAATGCTGCTGCCAAAAACGACATTTTCCTTCCTAATAAGTAGATACAGTACACTTATAATAAAGTATACCATAAGTGTAACTATAAGTACCATCTCACATTACTACCAATATTGTACTGTCATGTTTCGATTTTGTGAAGTATGAATTTGTAATTTTTATAGGACGTTCCCGATTCGGGGTTTCCAGATCTACGACGGTCCAGTACGGGTGACAAGGTGTACCTTCCGTGGATACGTTCCCACGCCAGAGCGTTTCACCAGCGCCGTGGGCTTCAACCTGAAGAACACCTGGCAGCTCACGCCACGGAACAACCTGTCCCAGCTGCACTTCCACTCCACTGTCAGTATACTGCTGGCTAGGGTTTTACATTGTAATGTAAAATATGGTATTAGTGTGAGATGCTGATGTGCAGTTCTCCCCACAAAATGTAAACAAAGATATTGTGTATATTATCATTTTAGAACCTCTTTAACGGCTTAGTTTTTGAATTTTTATTTCTTTTTTGTCTTCCTCGTCCCTTCTTCTAAGAAGATGATAATTGCCCTTCCTATTTTCATCCACCAGGATCCACCAGGATTTTCTTGGCTGTTTACTTGATTCTTTATTTCACCCATCTTTCTCTGCCCTAGGCCTTTCTCCCTAGAGACCCCATGCAAGTTGTAGTTGTAGCAAGTTATTTTAGACCTCTGCTGCCCTCTAGTGGTGATAGCAGTCTTTTTTTGTTTCATCTTTATTTAGATGATGTGACACAAACGGTGTAGACAGGAAATGGATTTGACTTTGGGGCTGGCGGGATACATAGTTCTGGTGGCATTGGGTTTACACCCTAGCTTCAATAAACCCAATTCATAAAGCTGTTCTATAAATAATACATAACTAACTAGCTTAGTGCAATAAAGGATAAATATAAATACTCTTCTTTAATCAAGTACCTCTCAAACTCTGTTGCACCGCTCCCCCTCAGGTGAGCCTGAGAGCGTTCTTTGGTCGCCCTGGCCAGTGGTTTGAAGACAACGACCAGGACGGGGATAAGAACTCCATCTTCCATGACGTGGACGGATCAGTGACGGGATACAGTGACTCTTACGTGGGCAGAGTGGACAACTATCTGATCCAGCATCCTGGCTGCGTTAACATCTCCCAGTGGAACGGCGTGGTCTGTAGCGGCCGCTATGCTCAGGTGTGTGTGTGTGTGTGTGTGGGTGTGTGTGGGTGTGTGTGTGGGGGGGGGTTCTGTCTAGGACCTAAACCAAAGTATACACATTAGTTTAAATCCATAAATGGCATTTATTCTTATTAAAATATTAACTTTGTCTAAATTCTCTTCCATTGCCCCTTACTGCCTTCTCATCTGTGCCTGTCCTCATGCACTCCGCTTGTTAAATATGCTTCTTTTGCAATGATATTCACCTCTTGGGCTGTGTGAATTTTTTCTCAAGTAAGCTACTTTGTTACATAACATTGAAGCAAAATAAGCCCAACCCCCTCCAAATGTACAATAAGAAATAAAGATAATAAAATCACAGTGGGGTTTGTTTTTGTTGCTGCTGTAACACTTGAGTTTCCCTCCAGCAAACGGTACAATGTTATCGTAGAATTCTTTCACCTTGTCCTCTTTGTTACCCTACCTGTAGTGATTCACACTGCTTTCCCTTTCTCTCCAGGTGTACATCCAGACCCAGGGAGCCTCCGGCTTGGCTCTGTCAATCAGCAGAGACGAGTACCCCCGGGCTCCCCTGGTACTGAGAGGTATCAACAGCCAGGGGGCGATGTCGCAGCAGTACCAGCCCATCCTAATGATGAGCAAGAGCTACACGCTGCACTGGAACGGAGCAGCCCCCAGAGAGGTGGTGCTGTCCCTCATAAACTTCAACAAGTACGTGGAGCATGTTATGGGGTAGACCTTCTCCTCTGTGTGCCGTGTTGCAAAGCCAGAAAAATAAATCAAATGGAATGCTGTTGAGTAGAATAAGAGGCAATCGGTGCGAAGAGGCAGGCTGATAGATCCTCTCTCTCCTAGAGGGGAAAAACGTGCTTAATGGAACTTTAAGGGGTGCTTCATTAGAAATTAAATGTGAGACTCTAACTGTGATTATGTACTACTGTACATACAAAAGTGACTTGAATTGTTTTTGGTTCAAATATGGACTTACCTAAGTGGCTTCTCTTTCTGTCTCAGAGGGGACTGGGCGCTAGTTGGACTCTGTTACCCATCAGACACCACGTTTCAGATCATGGCTGACATCAATGACCGGCAGAGCAACAGCTTTGATGACATCACAGATTATGGCACCGTAACCTCCAAGGAAGAGCTGGAGCGCAGACCCATGGAGAGAAAATACTACTTTGACCGTGGTGTCGGGTTAGTCTCTCTTGGCTCTTATCTGTTATAACAGACAGTTAAAGCACGGTGCAGTGTACCAAAAGAGACATTCAGGGGCTTTATTGAGAGTGCCTGTGCACTGTCAAGCTATATACACCATGATAATATATATTTTCATGTCTCTAGTTTGTTGAATATATTTATTAACCATATGAAATTAATTTATGTATCTAGAGATGCAATAATTGCACTGCAAAATGTATTGCAGGTTAACAATGTACTATACAGGTTAACAATCTACTATGGAGTCATCATATTAAAGTCTAATACCTGTGTTTGTGTAACCCACCCAGGCTGTTGTGGCTCTATCTCTGGGCCAGACACAATCGTGGCGGTCACAGCTACTGCTCGGTTAAAGGCTGTGAGAGGGTAAAGGTTTTGGCCACAACGTCGTCCAAACAGACCTGTAACTGCACAGCGAAGGCCTACCCCAAGTACACCAAGACCCCATCTGCAGTGGTACCTATGCCATCTCTCAACACACAGCCCTGTAAAGGCTGTGGGGCCAAACAGGTTCGTTATGCATGGAGATATCTCTTTCTCTATGTCTGTACAGGCCAGCATAGTGAGCTGAAATATACAATTAAGATTTCAACTTAATTTCCACTTCCGTTTCTCCTTTGGAATTGAGTTGGTTATCTGAAAGAGATATTTTAGCTTCAGTATAAGGTAAAAGGAAACCCACCACGGGTGATCACTTTGAAAGCAATGTGTGAGCTTAATCAATGTGTTTGTGTTTCTTAGCTGGTGTTTTCCAGCGAGCCTTGGAACCCCTACCTCCAGACACAGATCAGGTCTCTTAGCAGTAAGGAACTGGAGAGCAGAGACATCATCTCTTCTATCACTGTGAGTGCAGATTAAGTCAAGTTAACTAAACGGATACTATCATGAAATGTGTTTACCTAGAAGACAATGGGAAAGTACCAAGACAGCTTAGCTATATCTTTCTATTTACCGAACTAGACACCAAGGCTGAACAAAGTCTTCCACCAGTTGTCTAGATACTGTACATCACTAACTGTCGATTTTCAATTTGTCCTTGGCTCGTGGCTGCACTTTCCACATTATTCCATGATAATCTCTATATACTAGCAAAATATCCTGCCAACAGTAAATGTAACAAATCAACTGGAGTAAAACATTGTGACAAACCTTTGTAAGGACATTTTTGGTAAATGTCGTTCTGTCCCTCTGTCCTGTCAGGTGAATGGGGTCACCATGCCCTTCTCTCAGCCTGGTTATTTCTTGGTCTCGGTGGATCCCTGCTCCGGGAAAGTCACCAAGAAAACCTCCTTTTCCAAGATGGACTCAAACATGGAGACGTATATGAAAACTGGAATACCAAAGAGGTAAGCCAGGAGAACAGGACGTTATTCATTCCTCTCGACGAGCGATTCTACACATCATACATGTATGTCTTTGACAAAATGAAATGAAACACAATGTACTGTTTATACACAAACAGTTTTTCCAATTATTACATGAATTTCTCTTCTAAATAGATCCATAGTACTGATGGCCACACGAGGACAGCCAGAAGGCTTGGTCAGGCTAGCGTCGTATCTGGTCCCCTTAGGAATGTCTAAAGACGCTGACCTGAATGGAAAAGGTTAGTCTCTCTCTCTCTTTCCCTCTCTTTTTCTTTATTTTTACTCTGTGTCTGTCTTTGTGGTTGTAATTACACTCTGCAGTATCTTTCAGCTTTTCTCATTCACCTCTTATCACTCCCTCTCTCATCTCAGAGTGTCTGGCATTCTGGGGGTTCCTGGGTGGCTCTTCGCCCCCTCCGTGGGTCTCTCTCCAAACTGGGCATGGGGAGGACTTCCTGGGTTTGCAGGAGCGCTACTTGCCATTGGGTCTGGAGACCTATGGTTGCCGGCCACACGAAACTAAAACTCGCAAAGACCTGGAGCTGCTCAGAAAAGCCACAGGACTACAGTGACCAATGTGAATTAAACAACTTAACTACCCATAACGCTCTTGCGCGTACACACACACACACACACACACACACACACACACACACACACACAACCAGCTGACGAATGTAAACTGCTGAACTTTTAATTTATTGATAATGGATTTTACCAACGTAAAGTGGTGAAGGGGTTTTTTATTGTCAGCGGGTTAAGTATTTTGACTTTTATTATTTTGTGAGCGTATGTATGTGAAGATTGGCTTAAGGTGAACCGCTGACTCAATGCACTTTTAAACACAACACTTCAGCCTTTTTGCCTTATCAGCCAAGTGATACAGTGAAGTAGCTATTGCATTTGTCATGGACAACAAGGAACCAAAAAACCAGAACAACCTTTACCCTTCTGAGCTTATTCTTCCTTATGTAGTAGATAAGAGCTAAAAATGAACTGAATTTAAACAACAAATAGAGTAAAATGCGTTGGATAGACCCTGGTGGTCAGAGGAAAATTGAAGTAAAGGACAATGTATTGTTAAATGAAATAAGATGACTTGCATATGTTCAGGTCAAAAATAAATGGAAACCATAAAACAACACTGAAACAGAGGTAGTGTCAACAAACCAGACTGACGCATTAATTGTGTCAGTCTTAAACTTAATTGTGTGCATCTTAAACTTTCAATGATTTCATGAACATTACTTAATTAGTTTTACAATGAATTACAGATGTAACTGGCTGTCTTGGATCTGCTTTGTGTAGCTTTCTGATGGCCATAATTACTAATGATATGACACTGATGAGGCCATAACAATATCTATGAATAACTGTGCACCATGTACATACATGGACAGCAACTGAATCCTAAACTGGGAAAACCTCTTCTCATTGTGCAGCTGTGGAACAAAAGACTTAAGCACCTTTTGTAAGGATTCCTACAGGATATACTGGATCTCGTATTTATTTTTAATCTCTTCATAGCACCAGTGCTATGTTTGCAGCACAGATACTTTTTCCCCTTCCGTTTCCCTTTGGTGTGCGTCGTTTCCAAACGCGTGTGACACAATTAGGTTATAGGTTTTATTTGAAGCTGGTGACTTGATTTGACTATATTAGGCAGGTAACACACAAGGCCTTTTGCTGGAACTTATTCATTCTTTCATCGGTGACCGGACGTGGGCAGGGCTCCCCCACTGAGCAACGAGTTCCTTTCTGTGATCCTGAGTGTGTACTGTATGTGCGTGCAGCTAGGGGTGTGTGTTGCACACATGCCAATGTGAGTACATGATCGACTGGTGAACTAGGAAGAGGTCCTCTGGAGGACAAATTACTTGTTGCCTTGTAACCACTCTACTGTTGTAAAAACTGAGACAAGAAAACTGTTTTCTAGACATTGCCTTTCGATCACTTGATGCTTTAAAGATGCACAACCGAAGAGCTGTTAACCGTTTTAACTCGACATGAGCTTTGTACATACATGTATGATGTTATTTCATGGTTTTGCCAAAAATGGAAAAGGCCAATAGATGTTGATTGTCTGTACTGTTGAGTCTGTGAGATTATTTCTCATCTTGAGTGTCTTGTGTTCCGTTTGTGTTTTTGTAAAAATTTGCCTTGTTTTTTATTTTTAGTCAATAAAACTTTTGCTTTGTGATTAAAAACACGTTTTGTTTTTTTGTTGCATCATTTGTCTTCTCTACCCCCACAGGCCTTTTGCTAGATTAGAACTGAAGTACCCCTCACCACGTGGAAATCAGTATTACCCGGAATTTGTTAAAACAAAACTGATATAAAACTGGATATTATTACAATGATTTTCACTCTCTCAAATGATGCTGTGATATGCTGATGCATGCAGTGGTATAATTATTTTTGTGATAATATGATATAAATCAGTAGTTCTCAACTGGTCTAACCTCAGGACACACATTTGTCCATGGTCATTAAGTCACAACCCAAAAATAATTTATTTCTGAACCAAAATACAAATTTTCCCCAAAACACATTTAAAAACTAGACGGAAGTTAATGCAAGTTTTTTGAGGATTACATGAAATATAGTATGATTTGTTTCTTTTCTAAAGTTAAGCAAGAAAAATATCTTTGGGTCATTTTGACCCATGTCATGCATCCTAGGGTTAAAGGAGAGAGCTAGCAAAAACAAACAAGACAAACTCGCACCCTAACAGTACTGTAAACACGTATGGTGAACCAGGTCTGATGACCACAAAATAATGATGTTCTCCGGCAACAGGCAGAGGGATGTTTGATGGGTGTAACAGCTGTAGCAATGCAATCTGTTCCAACAATGACCTTGGAATCGTTTGTGTGTGTCCCCACATCATTTAAATACTAACACATCAAATTACACTCTTATGTAGTACTTATGTACTACTTGTATCCAAGAGCTTTGTGCAGGTAATTAGACAAACCAAAGTTTTACTGGACTCTGGCTGACTTAAACAGGATCGATCTCTTATTCTACCTGTCATTTCAGTGGTCTCACTGAATTCCCTGCTGTGGCACGGTGACGGTGGTCCTGAATAATTAAATGATTCTGACAGCCACTTAGGGGTCCGTTTCCATGCCAACTATTCTCCTGGTGTTCTCAGCCCTGCAGAGTAATGTAAATCTCCTGTCTATCCAATGTCACAGTTCTGGTAACGGGTGGTACCCTACCTGTTGCAGTGAAAATGCAGGTTCATTCAGGTCAGTGGGGACTTTTGATTCCCTGTCGGTGCAAACTCCTCCTTGGTCAGTTGTGCAAAATTGTAATGCCTGTTACTTTCAACTTTTTGATCCATGACACGAAATAAACAACTAGGGTGGGATGGTGTGGTGCTTATTTTTAATAGCATAACAGAATACGTAGTCCGATAAACCACCATAAACAGCATTAACAAAAAAATCTGCATATATTTTATTAATGATAATCAAATAAGATTAGAAATAATATTGTAATTTAAATATTATTTCAAAATGTTACAAATATTACTTGTGAGAAGGGTAAATAAGGTTTAGCCAGAAATTCTCACAGCCTTCCAGCCAAACAATTCTATTAGACATTAAATTAAATTTATACCTTAATGTCAGTTATGGCCTTGCAAATAACAGCCAGGGCTATCAATAGAAAACTATGCTGTGTACTTTCAGCACAGTTTGGTGCCAGCTTATCATACCCAGAAAAACTCAATAAAAATGGGATTATGATGCAGTAAAATTTATTGCCAAATGTGCTTATACCAGATTTTAATCATTTTATTCAATTAATATGTGGTTTGGTCCTTCAAGCTCTAAGCCCAGCATTAGATTTGAAAAGCCACACTTCCAGTACAAATTCCAACAATTAATGCATGTGTATGTGGGCCCTGTATTAATTAGAGCGAGAACGCAGCTGTAAATCATTCTGTAGAAAGAGTTGAAAATATTACATCAAATTCTCTTAAAATTCAAAAGAAAGTGTTTCTTTTGACAGGATTAATTGTACACAGACACTGATTTTTGTCTGGAATCGCCCTTGCAGTTGAAACCAGCATCACATTTGAAATGCAGATAGTGTGTGCCCCTCCTAAAAGTGAGTGCTTATTGGATCCTACTCCTCTCTGCTCCTCCTTCTAGCCTCTGACCTCTCTCTACCCCTCCCCCTATATCCACTGATCTGGAGTGACATTGTGTGGTAACTGGGAAGGATATAATGCAATCAAAGAGTGTACCTTTTAATTAAATTAACAAACCTGAAGATTCCATGGGATCCTTTGGAGCTACACACTTTTTTATTCACTAGCTTTAGATGTTTATGAAACCAAATGATCTCTTGGCAAGCCTAATCGTACTTATCTCTGCTGTGACTGTGACCACTGAGTAGTCCCTGACTACTGCTGAGCCAGTAGGTATTGCTTGAGGCACTCAAGCAATACCCCAGTCATCAGAGTCCCTTTTTCAACTGACTGACCCATAATTTGTTGTGATTGATCGGCTGTGTATAGGTATCTATCTGTGTGTGCTGGTGTCAGCGAAGGCAAGCTCGCATGGCCTCGATAACGTGAAATTACTGATTGCGTATTTAGGTTTGTGTGTTTGTGTGCTCTGGCAGGAGAGCTGAACCACATCACCAGAGCAATCTGATTATTTATAGATTTTCTAAGTCTTTAGATAACAGAACAAAATAACTTTCAGGTCTGTCGAAAGCCTGCCTTTGAATCCCCAAGACTCCAAAATAATTTGTAATGAGAAGACTGCAGATCAAGCCAAAGCTTTGTGTTGGCTTTAATGTATATAAACTGTTCACAACATTGTATATGGAACCAATCATGGAAAGTGTCGCAACTATCAAAAACTGTTCTTTCCAGAGTAAAATAAAAGGGCATTTTCCTCTTCTCCTACGTTCTACGCGTCACGATCACAGCGGTGTGAAAGCCTTCTCTGACCATGCTCAGCCTCCTCCGCATCTTCCACCCCCACGTCCTTGTTATGAAGCTCTCCTATTCCGCCGTCCTTATAGCTTTCAGCCATCTTCATGGGGCTCTGGTTATGCTATGCTTAATGGGTTTGTTGAAGACAGCCACCCCCACACATCGCTCCTAACCGTGACACAATTGATTGCTAATTGCTTATGGGTAGCTGCTGTCTAAAACTTGGTCTCATTAATTGCTTTTTCTTTTCTTTTCACCGAATACTTCTTTGTACTAGCCTCTCTCTCTTGCTTTACCATTCTACCTCCCTCTCTCTCTCCCATCACTGGTCATCTGTTTGAGTTTATCTTGTAGTGTTTGTGTGTGTGTGTGTGTGTCTGTGTCTGCAGGTGTGCAGCGTTGAGTGATGGAGCGGTGTGGAAATGAGCGAGGCCCGATGCCGTGTACCAGATGTGACAGACCAAAGTCGTGGAAGCCATTTTACAATCTCAACACTCTATCACTACAGACAGCCCGTGACGGGAGAGCCGACAAATTGCTGGAGGAGATGAAGGAATAGTGAGAGAGAGAGAGAGAGATGGGGGAAGAAAGAATAAACAGAAGGAAGGTATAGAGGTGTGATGGCTGAAGATGAAAGTAAAAGGTGAGATAACGAGAGAGAGAGAGGAAGACCAAGGAGGTGATAATATGTGAATCACCCGCTCAGGCACTCTGAGTGAAACGTGGTTGTATGACGGAGAGAGATTACAGCGAGAATATCCATTTGAGCGGAGAGGTCTTGATGAGACGAAGATAGAGCCGGCAGGGGGACAGAGCGCTTGGTGCCAATGAGGAGGAGTAGAGATGGGAGCAGAGGAGGAGAAACGGGGCTTTTCTGTCATGCCAGTGTTTCCAGACAACCGTGTGGCTCTTCGGGGCCCTAAAATGATCACCGGGGCGACGGGGGCCCCTCGTTACCGTCACCAAAGACCCCTCCTCACTGTTACCGTGGCATCAGAGGGATCTCTTTATTAATTCATAGCAGAGTGCTGGGCTAAATTAGTGCTTGTTAGCCGCCCGCTGTTTACTTTGCTTTATTTGCAGTCATTAAACTCATCCCCCTTAAAGCTGGGGAGTGTGTGAGTCTCTTGCCTGAGAGAGTGTGTGTGTGTGTGTGTGTCAGTGTGAACGTCCATGTCTGTCCATACAGAGTGTGTCTGCATGCACATGTGCATGTGTGCTAGTGGGCATCATAACAGCCTTACCTAGCAACCTGCACCAGGGAAAAGCCCACTGCCTCTGGATCCTGCTAACTCACACACACACACACACACACACACCAAGTCCCCCACTGTCCCACCCGACAAACTGGGGGCTTAGCTGCCTCCCCCCGATGACGTTCCAGTTTAATCTCTGGTCCAGAGGACAGGGAGATAAACAGCGTTAGGTGTCTTTATCACATCTCTCTCTTCTTCAGCACCGTTGAATGGCAAGGCCTCGAAACAGCTTGTTTCTGGGGAAAAAGGGCCTGGAGCAGAAGTGGCTATCTGCTGGAGAGCGACTCTGCATCTTGTATTCAACGTCTTGGATGTTGTTTTTGCTGCCTCTTCTTTTTAGCTCTATGATTAAAGCAGACGGGTGTTTCATATGGAGGGATCGCTCAAAATGTATCACTGAACTCCACCAGCCCAGTGTGGGAACCACGTTGAAGTCCGAGCAGGATGTCACAGGGACAGGCGGGTTGAGGTGAGCTGGCCGTGTGGTTTGACTTAGGGGGCATACAGGGGATGTTTGCTGGGATGTCTGGATGTCTATTCCCCTCCCCTGCATGCCTACTGGTCCTGCAAATGTGTTCTAATAGAGGCTGACGCACACGCGTGCACGCACACACACACACACACACACACACACACAAACACACACACACACAGAGCAATACGTCATGCCCTGTACTCCAGCACGCCTCCAACTAGAAGGGGGACGTCTTGCCTACCTGTGGCTTGTGCTGGTGGCTCCTGGAGCCAGCCATCTTCTCTCTTAGAGCATCCATCACATTCTGTCTTAGGTCTTCTGGTTCCTCCTAAATCCCCCAGCCTCATACATTTCTGCTGAATTCCTCTAGCGGCACGACGTGGCTTTGTTCAACAGAAGACTCAGAAGTTAAAGACCCAAGCACATAAAGGACAGAAGAAATTAATTCCCAAAGGAGCCTGGCAGACCCAAGGAAGGGTAAGTGTTCGGCCATTTTGAATTTGTTCTCCACCCCCCCCCACTCAAAACACATCCAGCTGTGGGCAAACAAATCATACTTCAACAACAATATACAAAATACTTATATACTTCTAATATCTAAATGTATAAAAATAACCAACCTAATTATATTTTATTAATGCAGATTTAGGAGTCTTTATTATTAATTAGGAGTAAAGTTGTCAGAAACTGCAAATGTGGTGATTTTAAAATTATATGTGCTTTTATGGTTAGTTGTTGCTGTGATTCAATAATGGCACACATACAATTTTGAAATCAAATAATATAATCCATAACAATAGAACTGGCTTCTGCTATGCTAAATAAATGATAGCTGTCTTTATTTTTCCATTCTGTTCCTTTTCCATTTCTCTCTCGCTCCATCTGTTAGTTGTTGGACTGCACGACAGCCATATGCTGTCTATGTATAAATCATTCACAGCCATCCTCTCTACAGTGTTATCCTGATAAAGCATGGATTTAGCACCTATTCTGAAGAATAGGGGCTTGTCTGGAAAAACCCTTAGCTGCTCATATAATCCTCTTCTGATCAGATACAGGCTCCCTTTCTTTGTACTTGTTCTGCTAGTTATATCTTAGGCATTAACACGCTTATTTATATTGATATGAGAGGATAGTATAAAGATGGTTTATGTTTTTATGTCTATGCTCTTTGTGTTTAATTTTCAAATTGTAAAAGTATAAGAAGGCTGAGACGATGTGAACCGTGTGTGTGTGTGTGTGTGTGTATGTAAAAGAGTGTTTTGGTCACTTCAGTATGAGTCAGCGATTAGTGCCCGGTCCCCTGACTCATTGACACACACACACACACACACACACACACACACACACACACACACATGTTTAGCACATACTGTATTTAGATTATCATAATTTTGCTGGCTAAAAGAGGGGCTGTTGTCAAGATGCTCAGGATGAATTGTCACTATGAGATATGTGTTTGTGATAACATTTTTGGTGACAGTCCACAGGAGGTACTGTGTCTTACAGCTAATCTTGTACTGCAGCGTGACAGCTAGTTAGCTTCATGCTTTAGCGTCATGTATATGCGGGTTCATATATCACAAGTGGTTTTACAGGTGAGCCTCAGAAAGGTTAAAACCTCGTTGTCTGTGTATATGTTAGCGTGTGTTTGTTTGTGTGTGCTAAAGAATTTAGTTAGGTAATCAATTAGCCCATTATTTGTGTTACTGAAGTTAGGGTTAGTCTTGAGAGAATAATATCCTATTGTATTTCAAGGTTGAATAAAAGGTTAAACAACATTTATGTTTAATCCACAAAGTGGTGCTGGAACATTGTGACACAACATTATCGGTACACAGGTGAATTTGTGTGTGTGGGTGGGTGACGTTTTGATTTTTGAGCAGTGTTGAAATATGACCATGGTGTTTAATATAAATAAATAATGAAGACATCAGACAGGTTTAAACAGGCTTCCTTTAGAGAATACACAAATTCTGGCAAAGAGACTGACACACATTGTCTGTGGATGCTGCATGTGAATTATTGATGGCATCAGCCTACTTAAAAATGCATCCCCAACCTTTCTATCGCACAGAGAAAGGAAGGACCAATTAGTGTTGGGATATGAGCGAGATGAGAGGGTAATTATCAGTGTTAAAAAGCCCTAGCACATGCACTGACTCATTCCAGAATACACACAGACACATTTTGTTTTCCAAAACATTGTACACACCACAATTGCCACATTCACATGTGAGAGTAGAAGTGTAGAGTAGAAAAATAAAAAGATAAAAGGATTCATCAAAGAGAAAGATGAGCAATGAAAGAAAAGCTGTTTCCCCCGTTAACTGCTCTGCAGCAAAGGCTTTTGTGTTTTTACTGTATTATACTGTAAATACACTTGAGAGGAGTCACTTAAATTCAATATTTATAAGGAAGGAGAGTTTATCAGAAATCAAATCAGCATTATAGAAAAACAAATGTTGTCAAGTTATTATAAAGTATCTTCACTGTAAACAAAGCAGGCTTAAAACCAGAAAATGTGTGTGAAAGCAAGTAGAAATTATATTATATATAAGTAATGATTCTAAAGAAATGATTTTGTACCCGGTGCTGGCAACAAAGACAATATAGGAATTTACTTAATTCATTAAAAATGTAAATGTGCTAATCTGAACAAACTGCCAATAACTATCAAATGCATTTGTCTTTGTTCACATCAAATTGCATCAACCTCAAAATGTCAAAACTTCAGGAAAAGCTTATGTAATGTATCTATTGTCTTTTATGATAATTTAACCCATTTTACATCTGTAATTTAAAAATAATTATTATAATTTAATTAAATGTTATTTGTCACTAAAGGGTAATTGATTGCACAGTAATGGTAACAATGTAAGAGCGAAAATACAGTAAATTTACAGAAAGTATTGTGTTATTTAATTATTGTTATTCAAAAAGTATATCTTGAACTCAATGATTTAACTGGGATTGCATTTTGTTTCATATGAAATACCAAAAAAGTACAGTAACCAGTAAGTAACTTTTCTTCAGTAGGTCATGGAAGTGTGCTTCAGCTCCGTGAAAAAGTCAAACTTTTATTTTTAGAAGTTTTACTGAATTTCCGATGGTGCGCTTTTATTTTAAAAGAAGCATAGGTGTTTTTAACAGTGAATATAGACATTGTAGATTACTCAACAAATTGTTTTGTGAAATAAGTTATAATGGTTCAGAAAATAAATGTCGTGACTTAATGACCAAGAACAAATGTGGGTCCTGAGGTTAGACCAGTTGAAACCACTGCTCTAACTGACTTTCTTACTTCTCTCCCTGTGTCTTTTATAGGACCATGACAAGGAAATCACACACCAGAAGAGTTCTGACCCCCCTGTGTACAGAAATGAAGGTAGGAAGGACTGTGTGTGTGCGCGCGTGTGTGTGTCAAGAAAACACTGGTCGGGATAGTAACAACATACAAATACAGTATTTACACAACTATAAACACTGTTAAAAAAGAATGTGCACTTTATTAAAGATCATAAACCTAGAAAAAACAAAGCATCTTGTGAACCACTGCACTATACAGATTACAGTACATACATGAGGAATTGCTTTTATTAGCTATGATCAATCCAGGCTTCATACCACTTTTTATTTCTCGCTGCTTTTACTTTTGCAAATTTGCTCTGTAAAATAAGAGAGTTCTGTATTTAATGATATATATGGGCAACATTTGAAGCTACACAGTATATTCATAGTTAGCATAGGGAATTTAGATTCAGACATGGTTGCTCCTGGTTTGTACTTATTGTGAACCCCCTTGCTGTGACTGGATTGGAGCCATCTCACTCTTTGTTGTGCATTTTACTGTTCGTGTGAAAACATTCCACTAGCCTGCAAAATAAAACAAAGGGTTTTGGTGATTTTAAGCTGGTGATTGGAAACATGGAGAATTGTGAAATGTTGAGTTATTGTTTACAGTACAGTATTTACAGTACAGTATTTACAGTACAGTATTTACAGTACAGTATTTACA
>JAOEHI010003351.1:0-10848 GCA_025447815.1 Percopsis transmontana
GAGTGAGAGAGAGAGAGCGAGAGAGAGAGAGAGAGAGAGAGAGAGAGAGAGAGAGAGAGAGAGAGAGAGAGAGAGAGGGGGAGGCAGGCAGGCGCAGAGAATGAAGTCGCACCGGTTGGCGAAGGGAATGTGAAACAAATCTGCAACAAGGCTGTTCATTTTGAATGACAGTCCTGGCACAATGTTAAGTTGCTCTCTCTTTTTTCCCAGCAAACTTTAGACCGTCGAGGCGGACCCGAGGTGACCGTACGCCCACAGACATCTTCACAAGTTGTAAAATAAAAAAAGGAATTCCATTACTATTTTTAAAACGATACACTTGGATTTCGGGGGCGTGGATGGCAGTGAAGCTGTTACGCATGGGAGGCTTGAAGCGTGTTGCTGGTGGATACGCAGCGCCGATGTGCCGGTTTGGAGAACTCGTGTGACACGGGCACGGAGCGTTTGGACGCGGAACAGCACGGACGCTCTTGTTTTCACTACATGTTTAAGCCCGTTTTTCTGTCTTTGTGGTTTGTTGGTTAAACTCTTTGTCGTTGGAGACGCGCGGTTGTGCGAAGAGGACAACGTGGGAGAAGGCTTCCGGAGGTGCAACGATTGCCATGCCTTAATGGAAATGTAACTAATTAAACGACCGAATCCGCACACGAGTTAATTCGCATTACTATTTGTTACCTGCCACGAATGGTTTTGTCCTTGTAAGGGAATAACGTTGCTGGCAAAATGACATTGGGGATGTGAAAGCTGTCCTGAGGCACACCATTCATTCTTTTGTCAATATTGACAGGTGTCACTCTGATTGGGACAGATTCTATTTTTCTGAATTACTTTTTCGTCACTGTGTGAAGGCTATTTATCTCGGACTCAGTTGTTGGCGATGGCACCCAAACCTTTTACCATGCACAATCCCAATTAATTTTGCTTTCTCGTTTTCGCTTTCTTCAGACAGTACCCTGGAGGCGACCCGGAGTAGGCGACACTCGAACTCAGATGACAAGGTTATAATGCGACTGAAAGCGCGGATGGGAAACGAATCCCTATAGAAGTACCCAATCCGCGAGTTGTAGCCCGTACTGACAACAGTCCAAACAAAATGACAAGCAACGGACCTGTCATCGTTTACGAGTGGCTGAAGACCCTTCAGCTTGCACAGTATGTCGAATCTTTCGTCGACAATGGTTATGACGACCTGGAAGTTTGTAAACAAATCGGAGACCCTGACTTGGATGCTATCGGCGTGTACATACCGCATCACCGGCAGCGGATACATGACGCGGTGAAAAGGCTAAAAGATGAAGATAAAGAGACGGCCAGCGGGCTATACTTCACACTGGAGCCGATGCCCCCTCCGTCCGAGATTTACACCAGTCACATGATGGACCAGTATGAGTCCAAACTCAGGGGCTCCAAATCCTGGACAGAAGCCAACAGTGACAGGATCGGGCGCAACGGTGGTTACATGGGCGCGCAGAGGAACCTGACGCTCGGGAACCGTAGAGAACTTGTGATATACCCCAAGCTGAAGCTCAAAATCATGATCAGGGATAAACTTATCAGAGATGGCATAAACCTCGCCCGGCCACCCTACTCTAATAAGGTATGAAGTCCCAATAAGTGCCCATACCATGAGCTATTATAGCTCACAAGTGTGTAGCTACTGCGAAGGCATCACTTTGTCAATGTAATCTGTTCTAGGAATGGATAAAAGACACAATATTCACCATGCAGTTCCTTCTAATGACATTAGCACTGATAGTCTCGGCAGAGGTACTATCCTCTTTATAGAGCCCCCAGAACACTGTTGGTGTTTAAAGCACAGCCATCACCAAAAGTGTGTTTGACGGTAGAGAGCAGCGTGGGAGATTTGGGGGGAGGAGTAGGGAGGAGTGAAGCGTGGCAGATTGGGGGGGGGGGGGAGTAGGGAGGAGCAGCAAAAGCGAAGGCGCGGGGTAAATGCGATGTTGTGAGACCTTTCTATGGAGCCTTCGCAGCCCTCTCGGAGTCTGGAAGTGTGATGCGGTGCTGCTGTCTCAGCGTGGCCGATGTGAGCGACGCTTTGCTGTGGATCAATAGCGGGGGAACTTTCTCTGTGTCTGTGATTTTGTGTAAAGGGGAAAGATTTACACCTACATTATTAATCCACCCATGACCTCACCTGTCCAGAGCCTTCCCTCAGCGTTCAGTGTGGGTGGATCAAACAGGCCCTGGAGCATCAGCCCAGACTGTTTGCAGTGATGAATGGGAGAGGGGCCCATCGATTGGAGCGGCTGTAAATGTGGAGTGGCCGGCTGGGTTGCCTGTCGTGGGCCAAGAGAGGGGCCCGGGATGAGAGGGCTGCTTTGTTTTTGTTTTTTAGGGCCGATGGCGACCTTTCTCCACAAGTGTCTGAGAATCATACCCTACCAGCTGAGGGTCCCTTGAGCTGCAGTGCCGCTGTTGGTGTTTGAGCGGGTGCATGTGCTGTATGCATGCATGCGCAAACATGCAAATGGATGGCTGTGCATATCATCTTGCCCGTGTGTGTGTGTGTGTGTGTGTGTGTGTGTGTGTGTGTGTGTGTGTGTGTGTGTGTATAACCGCATTTCAAACTCAACATGATTTGCATGTCGTTTGACTGAGAACTTCATTACAGTATGTACTGTGGATCCAGGCCGTCCATTTTGGCGTTCCAAAACCTGCTATAGTCTTCTTGTTGCAACCCTTTACTTCTAAAATTTGATTTTCAGATTGAACCAATATCCAGGCTTTGTACTTCTGCCACTTGTGTTGTTTCCATAAATGGGAATCCCACAGAGATTTGGGATTTGTGAGGGATAATCTGCTAACCCAGGACTGAAACAAAGTGTTGGTTCCAGAGGGTTAAACTATATTTTCCTATTTTCCTTTGAAGGCTGTATTTATTTAAAGCCAAAGCTTTGCCATTGAGGCTTTGGAGGGGAATGAGCAGGTCTACGGCTGTGCGTGTGTGTGTGTGCGTGTGTGTGTGTATGTGCTTAACCCTGTAGTTTTGAATTGGCTGCAGCTCAGTGCTTTTCTCCATAGGAGGAGTAAGTGGAGTGTGAGAGCTCAGCGATGGAGCTATGACCAGCTGGCCTCTGATTGGCCGTGTAAAGCCCCCCTTTCTCTGCCCTTGAGATGACATGCCAACCCCCCCGGGAGATGGAGGGCTGACCTGAGCCAGTAATGGTAGAACGTCACAACAATAGAATGTCAGTAGACTCATCCCTGCCTCCTCTTGTACTGTATGCTTACAAGAGTTGCAGTATGTTCGGCAGCTCAGTCCTACACGGTAGAACTAGATTTGTCTGGTGTTATGCCAAAAACATTATCCCCACTTCACTGCAAGGACCCCGCTGGGTGTAATACTCAGGGTCCTTATCAAGCCCGTAGGGACCCCTTGTCTGAGGGAGAGCATAATATTTCTCCTGACGTGAACAAACACTGATGCTACATGGTGTCACATTTCTAAATCGCAGTTGTCTTTTATTTTGGTTTACAGTATAGTCTTGTGGTCAAAGGGATCTTTAGTCTTATTACGAAGGTGTTCTCAAATATTGCTGACACAATAGTGTATGTATCTTTCTATGTTGCTATTTGCTGTTTACCAGCTACAATTACATCTGCTTTGCTTTAGCGATGTAGACGGTTATTGGGAACTGCTTATATCATCTCTGTACTGGCTTGTGGTCACACTTTTGACATTTAAAGACAAGATACACAGTCTGCACGGCAGCTTATCGGGAGATTTATTTAAGCTTTGCGCCGCTCTAGGACACCAGCAAAATAGCAGCCACAGAAACATAATTACATAAGCAATGCGAAGCCGGGCAATTTGTCGAAAACATATGGCCATATGTTTCAGGGTTTTTTTGGTTTTCAAACTTGCGCTTTCATTTTGCTGAATACAAATTATGTAAAAATGTGTCCTCAATTTGACCACAAATGTCTGCGATGAGTGCCGGAGACAGCCGACACATTCAGTCATAATAGCGCCTCATAGTGCCGTGTGTCGAGAGGAAGTAGGGGCTATACACACAGAGAATCTCCATTGTTTGTATGCAGGCCGATGGAGCCACATGTCCTTTCACTTCTGGTCTGTTTTGCATTCCCAATTTCCGTCCATTGAAATAGACTAGCGAGGCAAGTGTCCAGCATTGTGCTGATGGGTGGGTGATAGAACCTGGGTGTCATGCAGACACAGAGAGAGTTGTACATAAATGGGTAAACTGTTTTTTTTTTTTAGGGCCTGCGGATTAGGGCCGTGAGTGTTGTTGTCTGGAGGGGAACAAAAACAAAATGTGTGGGGAGTGTTCATGGCTTTACTGTGACCCCACAGAACAGCTGATCAAATATTTTGGGAAGGTCCACAGCCTAATAACATGCCTGGTGAATGGGAGGTGTCTATGGTGTCTGTCAGGGGGGGCGGCAGGTTTTAATTGAATGTGTTATTAGCTTCCTTCAGCAGTGAAAGAAGTTCATCACCTTACATGCCAAACACTCACCTCTCTTCCCTTTTCAGTTCTCTAATCATGATTAATATCCCAGCACTTTCGCCCAACAGGAAATGAGCTTTTTGTTAAAGATAGCCCCCTGTTGGCCTATAGTGACTAACCCAGAACGAACAACCTAGAACAGACCTCAGAGAAGCCGATGCGGCCCCTCAGGGTCGATTGGGATAATCGCAAGAATTTGTGTGAAGAAAGGGATTGGCTACTTCATTTCCTGAATTTTGCTGATAAGTGTACGATTTCAAAATAGAACCCAGTCATTTACCCAGGTGTTGGAATTTAATTCATGTGTTTCTTCTACCTGCTTCAGTATTCCCCAAGCCTTCATAGTACTAGAACATATAGTCCCAGTCTACTACTGGTAAAAATAATCATGGCGATTTATTTAAAGAATAAACAGTTTACCACCTTTTGAAAGCTGTTGTCATGGAATGTGTTATGTATGCAGTACACTTCTATATTTTCCCTCTGCATGTTCTTGTTATAAAATAAAAAAGGGGAATGCACAAACAATTTTGAATCACTGTACCTCAGTTTTCTTGTAATGAACAGCTTTTTTTGTAGTTTGGTGAAAAGCCTTTTAATTTAAGAGTGCATTTCCTTCAATGTCCTTTTTTTCCCCCCCATGCTGCATGTCTGGCATGTTGCCATAAGGAGGGAGGAACCACTTTTACAATTGAGAGTTCTCCATGGTTTCTGCTGAAAGCTCTGTTTGCTTAGTGCTTATCAACGGGCACTTTAAAGCACAATCAAGGGCTCATAAATGGGAAGTCATAAAAACGAAGAGACTGAGAGAGTCAATTAGGATGTGAAGTTGCTGTTTATCATCACAAGATAAAGAGTTTTGTTTAGGTCCTTCTTAAACCATGTGCTAAGCTATGCGTGGTTACAAAAAAAAAACATGAGCTCTGCTTTTAACCCAACATTTTTGACTGGCCAGACCAAAAACACTGTGCTTTGACAGTTATCTCAGCTGACAAGAAGAAATGGACCTCACACCCCTCTGGGTCCAAACGGGTGTTGGACCACACTATTGTAAGGTCAAATTTACATTTCGTATACGACCCCCCCACCCCCCACTCCCACCACGCTGCCTTTGGAGCGCAACCCAGATTGGACGCATGAGCACTTTCCCAGCTGTCTGAACAGTTTTGTGAAATAATTCACACGAGATGAAATATACCTTCTTCCCATTTTCAAATCCAAAACACTGTCTCTGGGAAAATAAAGAGGGTGAAGTATTTTCTCAATGATCATCGGCACGTTATCACTGCAAAGTGATATTCCTTCACTGGGTGGATTTCCGCTCTGCGTAAATGTGAGAGTGCGTCTGTCTCTTCTGCAGACTAACAGAGTTGACCACCTTTCTCCAGGGAGACTGTGCAAATGTGGGAAACGAGCGCTTCTGCTGTTTGCAGCTGGCCTTCTCATTTTTGGAGGGAAGGGGTTAGCTGCGCTGGCTTGCTCCTACAGTACGGTGCTGTTTCTCACGTGACCAAATAGCTTTTAAACTGCATTTTTTTGTTCTTTGGACATGGGAGAGTAGACACTGACCTTTCGCACTGGCCAGATTTATAATATTTAATATAAATATAATATTTAGACGTTTAGGTACGTCATTTTTCATGTTAAAAATCTGAACCTACCTTCTTGGCAGTATTAACACCACTACGGCCTTTGGAGATATATATTTAAAAAACACATGTGAGTTATATCCGTATCGCTTTCACTTACACTTATACAGTTATGGCAACAGCTTTAAATAAAGCAGGCTATATAGTCAGCGGTACCATTACATTTTCCACAAAGCTCTATAGAGACTCTCCTGATGACACAGATTCACGAGAGATGCATTATCAAAGCTATTCTGGTCCAACGACCTCAACAGGTCGCAGACAGCCTGTCTACATGAACACATACATATCAGCAATGACTCTTGCCTGGGTTATCAATACAATGTGCTGTTTGGAGTTATATTTAGCAGTTTGGACTCATTTGCTAAAAATTATATATATTTGAGTGAATTACAGATTTGTGGTGAAAGTGCTCACTGCTCCCTACTCCTCCCCATACAGTGCTCACAGGATCAAACTAATTTGTGATTTCCTTTTTACAGGGCCTCAGAAAAGCCCATGAATGGAAATGATCTAGTTGGATTGACACACAGATTAAATTTTTTTGTCAAAATAGCCTCAGTGTTTTTGTATCAGAGGCTTTACATTCACGTGAATGCTAGCAGCAGAGAGCAGATTTTTTGCAAATTTTCTCTGCCACCTTTGCCTCTCTGCCTCTATAGTCGCATTCAGCCAGTCCTCACCCAATAACCGCGTTGACCAGGCCGAATAAATGTTGCTGCTACAAGGAGAGCTAGGGCAACAGTTACAATACA
This sequence comes from Percopsis transmontana, assembly GCA_025447815.1. NCBI lineage: Eukaryota > Metazoa > Chordata > Actinopteri > Percopsiformes > Percopsidae > Percopsis > Percopsis transmontana. The sequence goes on from JAOEHI010003351.1 coordinate 6,898, forward strand.
TGCATGTACAATGACCCCTCTGTCCTCTTTGAACTGTGGAGACGGAGGGAAAATAAAGAAATCAAATACCCCCTGACACGATGGAGAGTGACAAGGGAACAGGACTGAGCATCTGTCGGTGTCAGGATCCAGGCTGCAACCGCAAGTGCAAATCAGCGCCAGGCCCACATGTACACACAGGCCCCGCCCTCATGGGAAACGGCTCTGTAATACCATTGTGTTTGAATTAAAGACCTTCCTACTGACATAGAGGCGGATTGAATATAATTTGGCACATGTATAATGCGCCCTTGCCGATCACTATCACGATGACAACAATTCCAGATTTTATTGCGAGAGCGTTATTAAACAAAGCAGAGCCTGCAGCACAAATACCGCTCGATAGTCCGCCATTGTTGTTTCTTCTGGTGCAGGTTGAAAATGTAAATAGCCATGTGGGAGGTGGGGCCGCGTCGTCATCGTTTTATAAAAGCTCAGTTTTCTCCTGTCCACACGACAACGAAAGGGTTGCGTTTTCAAAAGTCTCCACTCTGGAACCCGTTTTTAAAAGTCTGTGTTTTCAGGCCCCGAAAACGCCGGTGTCTTGTGGACGCAAGGCCAAAACGCAACAAAACTTCTCAGTTGTTGCAAAAACTCAGTTGTCATTATTTCCTTGAGGACGGAGTCACACAAAATCGCTCATGTACAGTGATTACACAGTACCTGATTATTAAAGTATTGTCTCGATGATAAAATATGTTCAGAATTAGTATTTCAAACAAGGGATCATAACGTACAGTTTAAATTGACAACCTGTTGTTATCTAAAGGATTGGTCTTATGCTATTTGTCTTTGGGTGGTCATTCCTGTCCTAGTGGACCGGTAGTTCTAGCAAGAGTTCATACAAGGCCCAGGGCTACATTGCCATGGAGACACGCAGTGGGGTATTTAAAGATCGTCGTGGTACAGTATGTGATTGAAAAGGGTTTCTCAGGAGTCACTGGTAATGTTAGAGGTTGAGATTATAGTATTCTCCTGGAATGCTAAGAGGAATGCATTCTCGTTCCGTTGACTTTAAAAATTGCCACGGCAATAACCACTTCTGCATGGTGTTATTTATGGAAATTATAATGCGGTGTGCTCAAAACAGCTCTGTGTCCTTGAGGAAGGAGATCTTTTAGAGGTCACGCCATACATTAGTAATGACATTTATGGGTCTGAATGTACACCCGTGTGTCTTTTCCTGTTGGGTACATACGCAGTAGATGGCTTCGCGAAGCACAGATACACAAATGGAAAACTGTAAATGATTGCTGAACTGCCTCGTTTTTCACTAGCCCAAGCCTCCTGTTAAAACAACATGACAAAGCACATTCTAGTCAGTGTTTTTAAGCCCTGCTCCCTGAGTCCCCAGGCTCTCATTGTCAAAGCGATTGGGGGGGGGGGGAAGCAGACTTTCCTATGAAGATGTTGTTAGAAGCGAGTAACGAGGTCGTTCCTTATAGAACAGAGAGGTTGAGCTGGGCTCCATAAATCACAAGGAGGAAGTCAGCTCTATGTGCTGGATCTTAGTCTTTAGTTAGCTGCAACTTTGGGCATTATTTCTGCGTGGGTCGTTTGGCGGGGTTAAATAGCCATTAGGTGCCACCAAATGTAATTCCCCTACATGAAGCTAGAGACCTACAGCACTTGTGTGTGTGGCCTGGAGTCTCTTGGACTGTGTTTAAGAGCTCTAATGTGAGGTGAGGAGAGATGAGTGAGGCATGATGGCGGTGCGTATTAGTGATACAGCAACAGACGGTGAGAGTGTGTATAATTGCCTTGTCTGAGGCAGCTGCCAGCTAGGTATACGGAACGCAGCAAAAACAAGCCCTCTCTCCAGCCCTCCATCCCTAATTGGTCCATTTCCAAGGCATCAGGGCAGGGCCACGCTGAAAGCTTTGATCATGGAGACCACACTCACGTTGATGTGTCACTACCTGAGTGCTTTTGTAGTGGCTGTGCCTGGCAGGGCTAGAAGTCGTAATAAGCCCACAGTGTCTGTCTCGCTCTCTCTCTGGCCTCCCCGCGGCTCTGAATACCTGCATCTGAACCCTAATTACTCGATAGTTAGTACATTCCTCAGACATACCACACACACACACACACACACACACACACACACACACACACACACACACACACACACACACACACACACACACAAATTCAGTGAATAGCACATGGTGTTTTATAAATACGCCGCAGGCATTTCAAAGGTTTGCTCTCGTCTTGTGTGGTTACTTTGCCACCTTTTAATATTAGCAGCATGTATGAAACATTTATGGGTTCCATCGTGCTCCGACAATAAACGTTAATCTGTGAGGAAAGGTGTTTGTCAGACCGGGTGTGTATGTTTGTGCGTGCGCTCCCACTTCATTACAATAATAACCATACTATATATAAACCCCAGTACAACAAATAGATTTTTTGTTCACATGGTTTAAATGACAGAAAGTTAAGTTGACCACAGTAGTTCCGTCAAAACTTGCTGCTGCTGACCCGTCAAACACATCTGCTGATGATTAGCTGATGAGTCTGGACATGCTCTGTGCAAGAGGTCATAGGTCCCTGGGCTAATTGCTGCTTTTTGACCTCTGCACATGTTGGTTTAATTGTTCTATTCAGACCTGTTATCAGGCGTTGCCACACTAAGACAAACTGCTACGCTGCTGTGCAGTCACAAATGAATCATTCATAAATTATTCTAGAGATAACACGTTCTAATATATTGTATATGCATGTGTTAGCATGTGTACTTTTTTTTAGACCAAAGTGAATCGGTAGATATCTTTCATCTCTGTTTGGTTGTCATGTTTCTTCTTATTATTCAATGAGTGTTTTAGCAATCTGAAGTGATGCTGTGTCACGGTTTGAGATGCGGACAAGTAGCCTTGAGAGAGCTTCATCTGCCACATGTGAATTTAAAAACAACAATCTTTTTGCCAATGCTATGCCTAAACCAACCCCCTGTATATTTGAATATGCAGAGGAGTCGATTTTGTGAAAATCCGTAGCAGTGTCACTGCTCCGGTTCAAGTGCATTTATTTTTTACATGGTTGGGTTGGCCTTCAGGGTTTGGCACCATCTCCCAAGCTTCACAAAGCATTCCAGCCTTGGTTTACTCTTTGGTTTCAAGTTACAAGTGTCGGTGTCAACATTGGGTTGGGTTTGACTGTGTGAACAAAGTCATCAGAAGACTTGCATTAATTAAAACCGGCCTCAGTCATAAACACAGCCCGCAGAAGGCATGTTCTTCATTACTCATGTGGTATGACTTTCATTGAAAGCCATCTATTTACGTAACTGCTCAAGTGACAGATTTCCAATGTTTTGTCCGTCTAAAGAGGATTATGCTTTATTTATTTCAACAAAAGGATTTCTGAGGAAATATAAGGCCATCTAGGGGCTTTTTAGAATCTAAACTTTATTGCACAGGGACGTCAGTGTTTCCCATTAATTATCTAAACTATGGCGGCTGCCACAGTCCAATTTATTCTCCCTGTAGTAAAGATCTCCAATTCCCTAAAAATTTTATTTCCTCACTACCGTAACCTACCTCACTTCCTTTACCTCACTTCCTCTCTTTTCCTTTCTCATCACTGATTGGCCCGTGCTTTCACCTTTCATCCCTCCTCAACCTGATTGAGTTCACCTGATCATATTTAGGGACTGCACTCCCTTCCACTCACTCTCTGACTCATATGGGGCGGCAGTTCCGGTAAGACGAGATTATTTTCCTTTAGTTTTATCCTATGTCCATGTCAGCTTGTAAACTTAGTTTGGTAAATATATTTCTATCCATGATGGACATGATTTAGTTTCTTATCATATGTTTGACTTCTTTCTGATAGAAAAACCTGTGTGTGTGTGTGTGTGTGTGTGTGTGTGTGTGTGTGTGTGTGTGTGTGTGTGTGTGTGTGTGTGTGTGT
>JAOEHI010003352.1:0-10848 GCA_025447815.1 Percopsis transmontana
GACTAACCTAGCACTAACCTAGCACTAACCTAGGACTAACCTAGGACTAACCTAGCACTAACCTAGCACTAACCTAGGACTAACCTAGGACTAACCTAGCACTAACCTAGCACTAACCTAGGACTAACCTAGGACTAACCTAGCACTAACCTAGCACTAACCTAGCACTAACCTAGGACTAACCTAGCACTAACCTAGGACTTGCTCTGCTGTGAAGTAAAAGACATTTTTTTCACTCAACAGTCACAATTTCTAGCTGGCTTTATACTGGCGGCCATTCGTGGTGAATAAGTAGACTTCTGAAGACATGCTTAGGGCAAAGACTTTAAACCTTCAGTGACTGTGCGTGTAGTTGTCCTTTTATCCTTGTAATAATATAGGCGATGTACTGTAGCTACTTTGACGTTCCCTGGTGAACATTAGAGTGGGTTTTGGCAGCAGAGTAAACTGAGACCTTAATCTCTCCACATCTGAAAGTGATCTGCTAATTACTTTAATTGGCTGGTGAGGCCAGGAGGCCAGGAGGCACCGAGGGCCTCATCACCTCTCCACCTCCACCGCCCTGTCCTCTCTCCACCTCCCTCGAAGACCCCCCATGGGGGAAGGCTTCTCAAAGGGCCCGGGGGCTGGAAGTGAGAGGTGCTACTCTGTGTTGGGATTTTTATTGTTATATGTAATATTATTACACATTAGTCTCTCTCTCTCTCTCTCTATATATATATAGATATAGATATAGATATAGATATATAATTATTATTACAGTATTATTAATTCAATATAGTGTGTGTGTATATACCTGTGTATATATATTTAATATAATTGATGTCCTTACACTTAGGGGTTCAATTTGGAAAGGTTATACGTAATATATCCATATATCCAATATCCGAGTCATAAATTGATAAGCTACTTTTCCCCCTAGTAGTTTAGAAATATACGTAGGAGACTATAGATACATACAGATTATGTTGAGGTTAAAAAGCTGCTTTTTACTTGTAACATGTTACTAAGGGAACTCTTGTTACACAACACAATAAATGTAACAGAACAGTGCCCACGTTGCTGCTAAACAGTAATAGTCCTCAGATAGCGTAGCGACTATCCTCCTCTTCCACAAGCGAGAGGAACACATCACTCAGACCCGCGTTTCCACGTGTCTTCACCTAAAGCTCTGTAGAGGCAGACTAGACACGTTTCCACCAATGGAGAAGCAGCCAGGCATTCTGTGATAATAATTGAGGTAAGAGGAGGGTGGGGGGTGTCTGGTACTGTCAGGCCGGCTCAGTGTCCGGCGGTGGGCTACTGACTGTGCTGATCTGGTGTCACATCGAGTCTCTGAGGCAGGGGGGCGGCATGGGCTTGACACTCCCTGGAACATGTGACCTTTTAACAACAGTCACCCGGCCTGCCCTCTCCCCGTTTGACTTGAACGTGTCAATAACTGCTTTGGTTCATTGGCATGGAGCTAGCTAGCTAGCTAGTTTTCGTTCGGTTGGTATTTCAGTTTGAGCAGACGAGATGTCCCTTGGCCCGAAAGTGATGATACCATAAAAACATCTGTCTTCTCTCCGCTCCTGAACTGACTGTATTAAAAGCAAATGAAAGGCCAATTATAATCAAAATGTCATTCATTTCACTCAGTCACTTTATGATACTACGAGCAAAGTTGTAGTATTTCTATGAATGTATGCTCACTGCTAACTTTGTAAATCCTCCAAACAGGAGACAGCTCGACCCTGGGGATCGTGAACTTGTATCAAGACAATGCTGTGTAACTTTTTGCAGTAGTGATGAGTGCCCCACGATCGTGCTGAACTTCTCTCTACTCTAGGGAACCTCCAATCAGCGCCTGTGTTCATATTAGCTGTAGACGTGGAACCTTTAATCACTGACAACGAGAACACAGCCTGGCTGGTGACACCAGGGAAAAGGTTGTCTAGCTGTAGTTGGACACCTTAATACATTGCAGTCATCTTTCATCTTGCAACATTATGACTTTATGTTCTTTGGACTTTTTCAGTGCAAATTGGTCAGTGCCAAAATCAGATGTGTTCTGCTTTGTTTGCAGGCCTGTTTGGGCATGGCAAGAACAGCTGTTGATTTGAGGCAAGGCGGTGAAACAGATATGTGATATTTCATAACCAACAATGCAGTCTTCTACACATCCTAGGAACAGAATTACTTTATATTTATATTGTGGCAAATTGCCCTCACAGACTGGGAGATGCATGCAGCATCATGTGAATTGCATTCAGAATCGTGTGATAAATGGTCTTGGTGGGGCTTTTTCATTCCCTTGGCAGTAATAAGCCTCCAGCATGCTAGGCTGGTAGACCCCTCTGCTTCACTGCTTTTCCTTTTTCTAAATCCTGCATCATGTGTCACTTTGTGTTTGTTCCTATATTCTCCCAGCGGAGTGGTAAAGTGCTTTGAGCTTTTATAGACCTCAGCGCTTCTGGACACCCGGGGACGTAACTCCTGCGCTGTCCGAAAAGTGAAAGTCCCGAAGTACAACAGGACTTTGAGTATGTGGTTATTCCCAGGGTCAATGTAGAGGCCCTTTGTGTCTAGCAGGATGAATCCAAGTGTCTAATTTAGAGTCATCCAAAAGGTGTTGTCTAAGCCCCTAAGCTGACTCGGACGCCAAAGAAAAACTAAAGGTTTTTAGATGACGATGAAATGTATCGGTGCTGGGGGAAGACCCAATAGCATGTTGGGTCATAGGTTATAGGTCATTTTATAGGTCATGACATGACCTGACAAATGATGACTAAATTGAATCCTGTGTGTGGGATCAAGTGGTAGGCCCAGCATGGTTCACCTTGAGTAAGATCTCTAATACTGTAATTGTATCAACATCTGAATCTTCAACCTTCTCAAGAGAGAAGGTTGAAGATTCAAGCTTAGCTAGCACAAGCTGAGGGGATTTGCTTTTTAAACAAAACACTAGATCACTCAGCTAGAGCAAAGCTCAGTCATAACCAGTTATTCACCATCTTTTACACTTTAATACAGTCAGGATTATTCTGTTACCCTTTATTTTATTATGTATTACCGCTGTTCTGTTTGTATATTTGATAAATACACTCGGAAACTTGAGTGTTTACTGTGCATACTGAAGTTATGCTAACGTTGTGTATTGATGCGTGCATGGGCTCACACCACACAGCAGTATCTATCTCCTGTATGTCCTGTCCCTGGTCACCTCCTGGACATTGCTCTCCAATTAGGCTGTGTAATCCCGTTAGCTCACTAACGAGGCCTGGCCATTGGTGCTCCTAGAGTCTCGGTGGGCGTGGCTTAGGTCATTCAATACCTGCATTGAAGTGGTGAATATGTGCCATTTACTAGATCTGGACGCTTCTGTATCCACCCGCTGAGCAAACCATGTCAGACATGCTGCTCTGGCTGGGTTAACACCCTAAAATGCTCAAGGGTGCGGGTGTCAGGCATGGAGTCCTCCCGCATCCCTCCCAACAGATGGATGTAATTGATGTCATACGCTGTGTGACATCATGAACTGTGTATGCATATTACAGACAGACGTGGTGAATGTGTGCACAATAAAGCTGCCTTTAAAACGCCACCATTTATAAGTACAATTTAAGGGTAATGTTTGTACATTCCCCTACGTTCGCGGCCTGCAGCAGGGACGAGTAGCTGACATTCACCCTGGCCCTTGAGTTCCGATCTGCACTGAGTGCTAATGGGACGCTTAACTCACCAGCAGCTATTTACATCCAGGCTAAAATTACACCTCCTCGCAGTGTCTCTTGTAGCGGGACATATGTAAAGGACTCACCGAACATCACACTTCCGAACCTGCGATTATTCATTTTCACTTCAAGAGGCTCCTTGACACTTTGGTGTGGTGTTAGGGGAAGAGTGAGTGGTGTGTGCATGAACAATTTGCGTTCACGCAAATGAACGTTCATGGGTGGTGCATTGCATCTATGAACATGTGTGTATGTAGACGTTTGACCTGTGTCCCTTTGTCGCTACGTTCATATTAGCACAGTTGATCCCATCAAATACCTAGACTTTAGATAAAATGTAGCCTACTTTTATTAGGAGGTTTTTGGACAAGAAGGGTCTGATGAATGATTAAAATGTACTGTACATGTACTGTTCCCAGACTGGTTCCGTCTGGGTTCCGTCATGGCGATTGCTCACCCCATCAACGAACCCCTGAATCTGTTGGTTCAGATAATCCAAGAATTAGCCAAAATAGAAGTTGCGAGCAAAGACATGGCTGTACTTGTGTTCTTGGTCTGTCCTGGGGGCTAGATAGGTGGGGCTGACTCCCTCACCGGGAGACTCCTGCTCCGGTTACCGGTCACCTGACACCAAGCGTTCCTTTCCACCTACAATGAGCCTGTTTCATTTGTCACTTTCACCAGGCAGTCGGGTTTACATACTGAGTGCTCTGCCACCTCAATACAGTACCCATCTAAAGGTGGCATATTAAAGTAGCCTACCTACAGTATCTACCTACTATCAAACAACACTATTTCCCCTCTAAACCCTTGTAGGAAACACATGGTTCTTCACAATGAACTAATGAAAATGTCGCTGTCGCATTATAGGACTACAAGTACAGTAGATTACAGATTACCGGTACACCTTTTTGGACAGTGAATGCAGGTTTGGCATAAAAACAGCTTTCCATTTGAGGTGCTAACCTAGTATCTTGATCACCTATCACATTAGTATTACAATTTACCACTTACAATTTGATCATTTAGCAGAGGCTTTTATCCAAAGCAACTTACACAATCACATGGTGCTATTACATGGAGCAGGTAGGGGTTAGGCATCTTGCTCAAGGATGCTTACAGGTAGGCCCCCTCTGGGAATCGAACCCACGAGCTTGTGGCTGGGAGTCACACTTTCGGCGACGGTTTTGCTATTCTCTTCAACTACAAACGAAGAGGTCATGTTTCCTGTCATGGCTGCTGGGGTCGCGGTTCCCAAGCAGCCTCATGCCCTGCTGGCTATCTGGCTGGGCATTTTTCCATTCTTGCCTGATGAGGCTGGCATCGGCCTTCCCTTTATCAATGAAGACCTTCCTCACTTTCACGGAGTCGCCGGCGGAGTCGCCATGGCCTCCGCCTGGTGAAGATGTAAACAGAGTCACCCGCATGCGCTCCTTCATTATTAATTTGATCCCCCTTAATGAGTTTTCCATCCACCTTCATGTATCTACTTCAATTTAGAGGAATGTTTATTGTGTTACTAAGCTTTAATTGGGTCCACCAGAGTGTCTTCTATAAAACAGTGGAGTTAAGGTTTCTGTGCTCCAGAAACAGCCGCAGCCACAGGCTCTGTAGTAGATTTCATTCCTCATCCTCCCATTTATCTTTTGCTGTAAACACAACAAGTATATTTAGCCAACTGTTTGCTTATGATACAGAAAACAAAAAGTGTACCTCACAGTCACAGGCTGTAAAAAGTATATTTTTAAAATATACCTGATCAATCAAAGCTTACGGAAATTCATTGGATAGTAAATCCCCCCCTCCTGAGACCCTCTCTACACTAAGGTGGTGTCTTAGCTTTCACTGCTCTGCCAGTAGATTAGGTGTCAATCACACAGATAATATTCTTGTTTACATACCGTGATCATGAAAAGGAGGCCAGCTAAATATTTGATGTCTTCTTCAAGTTACCCAGGAACAGTCACCCTGCGACCCAGCTCTTCGCCTACTCCGCAGCACAACCAGTCATTGTTAAACACCTCTACAATTCACGGGCACACATGGCAAATAGTATCAACCTCAGGCTGTACATTCTGGCCCAATCTATTGTACCAGCACCCAGTGTTGGCACAGACAAAATAAACCATTTATACACAATATACGTAACAGTTCAAATGAACCTTGATCAGAACTACAAATAATAACAAGAACAGCAAAGACAAAAGTGACATGCAGAACCATGACTGCTAAAGCAGCGACAATGCTACTGTCTGCTGTGTGGTTCATTGTTACAGGGGTCATAGTCACGTTCTCTGGACTAGTGGAGGTCTTGGGTCTCCTGTCCTGTCCATTCACCACCACTGTCCTGTCCTGTCCTGTCCTGTCCTGTCCTGTCCATTCACCACCACTGTCCTGTCCTGTCCTGTCCTGTCCTGTCCTGTCCTGTCCTGTCCTGTCCTGTCCTGTCCATACGCTAACACTGTCCTGTCCTGTCCTGTCCTGTCCTGTCCTGTCCTGTCCATACGCTAACACTGTCCTGTCCTGTCCTGTCCATACGCTAACACTGTCCTGTCCTGTCCATACGCTAACACTGTCCTGTCCATACGCTAACACTGTCCTGTCCATACGCTAACACTGTCCTGTCCTGTCCTGTCCTGTCCATACGCTAACACTGTCCTGTCCATACATTTCACTGACCCAGTCCGCAGCCTGGTCTCATGGCACACAAACATATGCATCTGTAAATAGATTTTACTTTGTTCTTCAATTGATTAAGTGATTAATTATACGTCTGACCTAAAAATAAGGTCAAATAAAAAAACAATAATAACTAATCCCCAGTGGATTTATAATAAAAGACAGATCTGTGCTGTCCACCTTGGAAGAAACCAGTTGTAACGTTGGGAGTCGCACCCAGGGGCGGTGATCCTCCTTCCCGTTCTACCTCGCAGGGGAACTAACCACCGGCCTCCAGCCGACTATACTTACAGCGCACCCCAGCTGCACACCGGACGTCCTTTCATCGATGACTCTCACTCATTCATTGCACCTGTTGTGTTGTGGGGGTGTATATGTTTGTGTGGGGATATGTTGTTAGCTATTGTTTTGTCGTTGGACTGTGTATGTTAGTGTTTCGCCGCATTAAACGTTTGTTTATTGCCAATCGCTTCTCCGTGCTTGATTAATGTCTTGTCCGTCATTCTGTGTTTGTGCTCGTTCGTTGCCGCTTGTATTCGCCTGACCTCACGCCGTTACAACAATGGTCTCGTCCCGCGGACCCCGTGGTCTCAGAGAAGCTGGTCTGGGAGATAAAGAAGGGGAGCTGGGGACAATCGTCTGTGGTAATCAAAGGCTTAGTTATGAAAGACCTGCCAAAGCTTTTTCTTCTATTGTGTGTCACTCCTACACAAGAGAAACACAAGGAGCTTGATTTTCTAGGACCCTGCAGTAATAGCATGGGGTTGCTCAGGTTATTAAGGAATTGCAAAATTCACGCATAATTATAATATATAATACATAATTATATTACATATATTACATAATTATAACTATTTTAGGTATGCCCAGTGATACTCTCTCTTCCCTCATTTTCCTGAATTCATTTATAATGTATCTGTATTTATAATATATGCAAAAAAGTAATATAAAATGCCACTGAGATTATATAGATTTTTGTCTTTGAATTAAATATGCCCTTTACACCCTATAGTGTGGACTAGAAAATGGACAAAGAGAAATATTACATAATAGTTTGTCGCTTTTTTGTCTCCAACTGGACTAGTGTAAAAATAGACATGTTTTTCGTGATATTTTTGATCAGTATTTCAGATGTGAGGCCAGTTACCGTGTACAGTATTACAACTACCATTTGCCTTGACAGTCTTTCCTGCATTGTAAAAGTAAAACAGTATTTTATTCGGGGACAGTTTCAGCTAATTGGAGGCAGGCAGGCCAGGTAAGACAAGGAGCTGAATTCTCTTATTTACAAGCATCTAATCACCTTAAACATGCACTTAGAGGCCTTACAGATGCCCTAATCCCTGACTCCTCTCCTTCTCCACTGTGTTGCTGTGCTTCCCCCCGTTCTTCACCCTGGGGTCTCTGAAATCTCCTGAATAATGCACACAGAGTCAGGGGCTTGATGGGGGCGCGTGATAAATCACCCCCCTCTATTTTTTTGGGGCGGTTGCCTTCTCCTCATGCCGTAGCCTATTTATCATTCCATAATGAAACAGCTCTCAGGTGAATGTGTCTAAATATCTATATTTACACAGACACCCTTTTAAAAAAGACCCATCTTTGCATGTTCCAGTTTTTGAAAGTTGACGTCACAATGAAAGTGGGTCACGCAGGCTCGGTACCTGTCCCATAACTCTAATCTGTCATATGTTTACACATGTACCTGCGGCCCTGCATCCTGAAAGGGGTGATATACAGGTCTGACTGCTGTGGTAAGATGTATCAGCCTTATTAACACAAGCTGGGAAAGACGTATGTTCAGCCCAAACATTTATTATTGGTATTATTATGTAACGTTAGAAAGGGTCCGTCTTGCTAATGTTTTATTATCCACATCAGTGGGTGTTGGGGCCCTGTGAGCGGTTAGAAGATGCTTTTAGGGGTTCACTTAATTTGAATGTAGTTTTATTGTCTTCAATAGAATGTGCATGTACTGTAATTGTCAATAGTGTTTACATATGTTATTATGCTATGTGTGTGTTTTTTAGGGTTGTTTGAAAACCACCTATCTGAATAAATAAGAGGAACAAATGCAATAATCATTTTAATCTGATGAACCTTGTAAAGTAAAGTGCTATCATAACATTTTTCAGTTAATGTGAGTAACTTAAATGAAAACAGAATTACACTGGAATGAGGCTCTCTTGCTAGACTCTAATCTGTAAGTCTATACATAATTTACACTTTTAAATCACTGATGTAGAAATCATTTATACGTCCAAATTCACTCTGAGTAAAAGAAAAAAATACCATTTGTGGAGTCACTGCTCAACATTAACTTGAGTTAATGAATTATGCTGTGTTCGTTTTAGCAGAACTACTCTTCCTTTGATATATATGATATACTGTATATATATACACACATAATACTGTGTAAATTTAATATAGATGCAACTCAACTCCTCTTGGCATCCATCAGCCGTTGATTAAGAGAAGCCGTTTATCACTGAGGTAATGAAGTCTCCAGAGAGAGCAGAGGTAACTGCAGCGTCACCCTATAAATTAGTATACAGTGCTGTATTTTAGAGAGATATTTCATGGAAACATCAGTCAACAAGAGATTCTATGTGGGGGCCTTACAATATAAAACGTGTAGAATGTCTTTTTGCCAGAGGTCCAGTATGTTTCAAAGTGATATATATATACTTGCCGGTTACATACAACTATTAATTACTTATACATGATAGTGAAAGTCGTAGTGGCAGAGCAGACTGTTTCTTCATACTGTTTGCTTCACGCTGGGACCTTATGGAGAAGTTTTGAGAATCCTATTCTAAGGGATTTAGCCACAGGTAACACACACTGCAATACCCAGCACACACCACCACAGAAGCATAATGACTAATTCCACCTGTAAAGGCTGGGTATAATCACTTACACAAGGAAGGACTCTGAAGCAAGGTTATTGTATATTACTATGTGAAGCTCTTTCACTTAGTATGTTGTGACGCCTGGTGGTTATAATTAGAACTGCATAGAGGACATCCATGAAGGATATATCTCTATGTCCCCAACCAGAAAAACGTCCTGACTGAGGTAGGAAGTCATTCGTTTCAAAAGGTGAAAAAAACTCCAGGGGAATGATATATTTAGGAACTGAATCAGAAACCCACAACCTTGTGGATGGGAGTCCAACACCGACTATTCAGTTACAGTTACAGCATTTAGCAGACGTGTTTATCCAAAGCGACTTACAATTACGTGGTGCTATTACATGTAGCAGATAGGGGATAGGCAACTTGTTTAAGGATGCTTGCAGGTAAGCTGACTCTGGGGCTTGAACCCACAACCTGACGGCTGGGAGTCCAACACCCAGACCACTAGACTACCCTGCCCCCAAAATAAGCAATTGCATCATTTAGCAGACACTTTTCATCCAAAGTGACTTACAATTACATGGAGCAGGTAGGGGTTAGGCATCTTGCTCAATGATGCTTACAGGTGGGCCAACCCTGGGGCTCAAACCCACGACCTTCTGGCTGGGACACCCAGACCACTAGACTATCCTGCCCCTGTGCTATTTTTATTATTGTGGCCACCCGTGGCAGAACTATGAAAAGGTACCACTAGGACAACCTGTTTTATTACTGTTAACTAATAGTTATTGTGATATTTTGCACTTGCATTTTAATCAGTGAAAATATTTTTAGGCTCAATAATTTTGGCAGAGGATTGTTTATAAACCCAATTTATTCCATAGAATAATAAATACATTCAATTGAACATAATATACAACTCATATTTCACAGGATAGCCAACACTGACAGTTTATGGATGGAACTGAATAATAAAACATGTGAATGTAAAACAGGTTACAGAAAATAGATTTGATATTGTGCGTGATCAATGAAACACACACACACACACTTTAAACCCTGACGTCAGCATCAGACAACAAATCTCTAACATGAACCCTCAATATACTGAGCGTCAGTTGTCGTCATGGGAATGTAAATAAATGGGCTTGGCCTGCTTCCTCAGTCGTTGCTGAGCACGGAGCTTCCTGCCTCCTTGGGTGGCCAGCCCCATTGGCGGCAGGTAAGCCTGTAGTAACATTTGAGAGAACACCAGAGCATTACATTACACCACATTTAAGTACACCAACGTGTGCACACACAGGGAAAAGATGCATAAAGCTAGTACTTACAGCCCTTGGATATGGATTTCTGTAATGTATGCCTGTATGAAAAAGGAACATATTTAAATCAACATGCATACATTTCCAAACTAGTGGGTGGAAAAAGATTAATATTGATAATTGTCGCTTTGGATAAAAGCGTCTGCTAAATGCTTAAATGTAAATGTAAATGTAAATGATAATTACATGGTGCTGAGTTTATTCTGGGAGAATGTTATTTGCTTGCAAAAACTGGTGGTTAACCAGTTCAACTGTTGACAAATGTACTAATTG
>JAOEHI010003353.1:0-10848 GCA_025447815.1 Percopsis transmontana
GATGAGAGAGAGGGGGAGAGGGAGAGAGAGGGAGGGAGGGAGAGGGAGAGGCCATTTCGCCAAGGTCACTGTGTTTAGCTGCCAGCCAGCCTCTGGGTCCACGCAACAGCAGAGACAGAGAGAGAGAAAGACGGAGAGAAAGAGAGAGAGAGAGAGAGAGAGAGAGAGAGAGAGAGAGAGAGAGAGAGAGGGAGAGAGAGGGAGCGCTAGGAGTTATATTAAGCTACAGTATGTTGAATGTCTATAACTAAAAATATAACTAAAATAAAAAGGCGTGCGTGTGTTTCAAACTATGCTGACTTCATCTTTTGTGTACATTCACTTTTTTGTTTTGTTCAGCAGCTGTGTGTGTGTGCGTGCGTGTGCATGGGTACACGTGCTGCTTTGCGCTCCCGTTCATTCATGTCTCTGTCTGCATGAGCCAATGTCAGCATGTTTTTGCTCTGTGTGTGTGTGCGTGCGTGTGTGTGTGTGTGTGTGTGTGTGTGCTGCTACCCAGGCTGCAGACTGATAAACAATCAGTTATGTACAGGCTGTTACTGGGGAGCTTTCAACTGGCCGTTCCCTCCTCCTCTAATCCAAGAGCACCAGCGTCGACGCTCCACTCTGACCTCGGACAGCTTTCCCCCAAAGCATCTGAGCTTTGACAGCTCAGTAGAATTATACATCCGCGAGATGGAGGCGATTGTGTTCCCCTCCGGGTTGTTTCCATTATTCTATATCATTATTCTATGGAGCGCCCACAGCACAGTTTCCCCGAACTTAATTCAATTATTTCATTATATCATTATTTAATATCATTATTTAATTATTGTAGCACTTTGCTGCTATTTAGGCTGTTAGCAATTCTTTTTAGGATTGAAAGGTACGGTAATAGGTAATGTATGTTGTGAAACGTATAACTAAGATAGTGTTGTTGTCGTTATTCTAACAGAATGTCGTTTGCTTACGATATCTGGTGTATGGCCTATTCAGCTATTGACAAATGTAGGCTACTGATTGTAAGTCGCTTTGGATAGAAGTGTCTGCTAAATGCTGTAAACGTCAAATGTAAATCATTAAAAATGAAAATGAGGTCCAGGTCCGGGTTACCCTGGGACACACTGGGTTGGAGAAACGGGAACAAACAACCAGTGGTACTGTGATAGACAGCCATAATGCTCTCTAACTTTTTCTGTCAATTAATGTTTTGCTGTTATTTATAACTGATTGAGAAAATACAATAATGATTCAGCCCGAGAGCTAAATAGAGCTTAAACCTCCCCTCGCGCCCACATGCTGTCCATACAATACGTATTCGTTTGAAAGTCATAATTTACTGCCTACTTACTGCAGTTTATGACTTGAACTGCAAAGTGCTCAATTATACAAATAAAACAATAAAAATATACATACTGTGCCTCTGACCTCCCGGGCCTAATGTTGTGTTGCATTTCGGCACGCTGTAACCCGATCCCGTTTAGACATTCCATGGATACACACGTTAATCGTATATAACATTTGAGTGACATCTCCACCATGTGTCAGTCCGTACATGGGCACGGTGGGAGGGTCACCCCCTTTCCATCAGGTCACGTTGTCACGGCAATCATGCTCCATGACTACCCCCCCCCCCACACACACACACACACACACACACACACTTGGAATATTATCCCGATAGGATAGGTGGGCTAAACTGTCTCTGTTACAGATACAAAAATTGTGATTCTGATGAAAATGAATTATGAACCTCAACGATGGAGTTATGAATGAACAATGCTGCACGCTGTGACTTCTCCCTCAGGGTAAAATGGATGAAATGATATGATGGGTTTGAAGTGAGGCCCACTAAAGTTGTTATTCACTATTTTGTAAACCTGTGTCTTTTCTGCCCAATTGTATGGCTGTTGAATCCAATGGCCATCATAAATTCCAGAGGTTTACACTCACATACATCCAGAGACACAGATAAAGAGACCTCTGTTTTAAATGTGTGCACTTTCATTTGACCAGGAGTACATGAACGTATTATCACCAGATGTGTTATAGTATTCTCTTTCTCCAGGTGTGAAATATTATGTTTTGATGTTCTGATGTCTCACCCCTTCTCCACAAACACACAAGAGACTCTTTCAAAATGTGTCTTTAAATATGTAAAATTCAACCAGAAGTATCTGACCTATTCTAGCAGATTTTCACATATATGAAATGTTAGGTTTACACCTGCGAGTATATATAAATTATATTATTTAGCATTGATCCAAGGTCTTAGAATATCCCTCTCTATGAATGTATGTATATTATCGTGTGTGCCCATGCCTGTTTGTTAACCGAGATTGGTATGCTAACATATAGTTTATCCAGGAATATTTAGTTAGACCAGCTAAGTAATCTTATTTTAGACACAGAAGTGGGTGTCGCCTACCCTAAAACCAAATTTCCACAGAGAAACGCCTTGTTCTAGGAAGCCTTGTTCTATAAAATGCTCCAATGCAAAATTCTTGATCTTTTCTGCCATTCCAACTATTCCACCATCCAAGGCTTTCTTATAATTATCTCAGTTCTCTTTTACTTTAATTCACGCCAACCTAAAGAGAGTCACTTGGAAAATGTGCAAATAACTGCCGGTTACAGTTTAATTGGCTGGCCCAGTTGACCGTGTGCCCTGGTGACGAGTGAAGATCTTTTCCACGTTGACAGAACTGCAGCAAGATATTGCTGACGACACAGGAACAGCCGTTTTCCGCCACATTGAAATCAGGACTGAGCTGAAAGGCAGCATTAACAGCTTGTGCCCTGCCAAAGCGCTCCGATTCAAAGGCCTGACGCGGTCAGAAGTGGCGCAAGCGCGGCTGCAGTGAGCGCGTGATCCAGCACTGAAAGAAGGAGAGACAGAGAGAGGACGTCATTTTTGGTCGTCCAGGCAATGGACCCTGTCAAGTTCCCAGTGTCATCCTAGAGACGAGCGTCACCGCGACAGAGAGCTGCACGGACCCAGCCATTGACGTCATCTTCACTCCCAAAATGTCTTTTGGGCGTGGTGCGCTCAGGGGCTTGTTCGTTTTCTGAGGAAATTCAACCTTCTCTCTTTCCACACTTTCTCACGTTCCCCCGCAGTTGTGGCAGGTGTAAAATAGGTTACATATCAAGACTGATGCATAGCATTGTTGTGTTGTTCCCATATTCACCAAGTGAGATGGCCTGATTTATTAAAATCTGGTTTGCAGTGCGTATTGACATGATACTGTTGTTATCCATGTATATATATATATATATATATATATATATATATATATATATATATATTCAACGTAGATTTTAGAGTGTGTAATCAAGTTGTTATATATAGCCGTTGTTTCATGTACCACAAGCCTAATCAATCCTATGTGAAAAGTTAAATTTAAATGAAAACAATCAAATTCCATACTATCAAATATAGTATCATTATATTACGCTATGTCCCTATGTCCTTATTCCTAAAAATAGGGTGGTGCCCTGAGGAATTATTAATTATGCAAAGTAATAATTAATAAATAAAACTTCATTTCCAAATTTAAGGGTACCCATCTCTCTTCAACCAAACCCATTCAAAAGCCTATTCAAGTTCCCTCCCAACAATACAGAAAGACTTATCCATTCTCATGGTACAAGGTGGCCATGTTGGAGGTGTCGGGGACAGCATGGTGGGGTGTGGACGCATTGCAGGACACATGCTAATACGAAACATCCCTGTAACCTGTAGCATCTGTAACCTGTTTAAAAAAAGCACACACAGCTTACACTGATCCCCGTTGGCAGCCGACCCATTCGACTTCTCCGAGTGAAAGTAATCTTTTTCTAATCTGCGCTGTAACCGAACCCCAGCGCCCCGCCTCCGGCCCTGTCCTTTCCTTCAGATTCTCAGCATCGGGCTTGGTTATCACAGGGTTACAACAAGAAAACACACCTCACATATACACCTCGTGCATGCCCGCTCACTCTCAGCACAACACACACCTCAGGACAGCCTCCTTTAATAGCATTCAAAAGAGAGAGCGAAGCCAATCCGCTACCTTTCATGGATTAGTGGCTAATCTTACAGAGCGAGGAGCACCGCCGGCACTTTGGGGAAGAAGGGAGAAGAAAGGAGGAGCAGTCTTGACCTTCATGATCAAGGGTAAAGTCCCGGCCGAAGAAAGTGGTTAGGAAGAATGTGGGGTTCCTTTTTGTAAAAGGCACTGCGTTTGGACCCTAGATATTTAATTGAAGTACATAACATCAGCGTGCTGCAGGCTACCACCAGCTGACCCTCTTCCACTGTGGGCGGTCCAGATGTACATTAACAATTCCAGCTTGAACACACCCAAATAAAAAAGAAACCGGTGTCCAGAGTTTCTGTTATCCGGTAATTGCCTGACTTTTTCTTTTTTCCCCGAATTGAAATCCCTCCGGTCATAATGTCTGATGAATTTGAATTGTATTAAAAAGGCTATAATTACATTTTCACATACCCTTCTATTTTAAAAATGATCCTTCTTTTGTTTATGAATGTGTAGGTTACACGCCTATATGCGGAACAAATCAACCATTTTAGCCTACACACTAAAATGATTAACGTTTAACTTTTGCAACAGCTTGCAAAGTGCTTTTTTTCGACTGGGCTACACCGGCTGCAACTGCCTGTGTTCTGCTCGTGTTAGGCGTGAGAGGGGCCTATAGGCTACATTTGATGCCATCTAGGCTTAGCCCTTTTTTAAAACAGGTTACAGATGCTACAGTTTACAGGGATGTTTTGTAGTAGCGTACATTTTACTTACTGTTCGTTTTGCGGTAGTTCTTTCGTCAGCCTAGGTGCACATTATATTTGCGTTTGCAACAGACTGTTGTCATGAACTTTATCACAAGAGCTGGAATAATCACTTGCTATCATTATACTACAGTAGCCCTTAAGTGAAAATCACAACAGCAAATAGAAATCACAACAATTCACAAAAAACAAGATCGTAAAAGATCAGGACTTTCACAAATCAGGGTGATAGATTTGTTCCCCTTTAAAGAAGGAGAGAATGAGGGAAATTCCTTTTCTAACTATACATTTCAACCATGCTTCAACTGGACTTTCTGCAATGTCTATGCGATTGCCGTAATGTTCAGAATAAAGGCGCACACCAAATATAAGAGCTGACTTGACCATTCAAATTCGAATGACGGGTAGCTTGACCGCGGTTTGCCACAAGCACTGCAGAAGTTCTGTTTCAAGGACCTTTTGCCACAGTGAGGGCAATATACATCTTAATATGTGAAAACACATATTAAGATGTATATTGAAAACATGAAAACGTTAAGAGACAGACAGACTAGTGCGTCCAATCAGCGACAATCCTTGTCCATAGGCAGGCACATACCTTTTCCAGTAGGAGTTAATTGTGTTTTCTGATTTGTGGTTGTGGTTTCTGTTTTGCCGTTGTGATTTCCGATTTGTTGTTGTGTTTTCTCTTTTGTAAATTTGATTTGCAATTTGTCATGTTTTATTATTTGTCATTGTGTTTTGTGAGTTGTTGTTGTGATGTCTATTTGACGTTGTGTTTTGCACTTCACGGCCACCGTACTGAATACTTTCAGATAGAATTCTTAATTACAATTAGGTCATTTAGCAGACGTTTCTATCCAAAGCGACTTACAATTACATGGAGCTATTACATGGAGCAGATAGGGGTTAGGCATCTTGCTCAAGGATGCTTACAAGTAGGCATCATCATTTTATCTTACTACAATTCCTACCACCATTCTGCCACCTACTGGATAAACAAGGTTTATAACCGGTAAGATTCAAATTTGTCCAGTAAAATAAATTATTTCCGGACAGAGGACCGGCAAGAATAAATCCTAGCGGAAACTCTGCTGGTGTCCCATGCCCAGGTTAAAGTCATAGTGTGTAAAATATTGAATCATTACTCTTATTTTAAAACCCTGTTTTGGCCAGGGCATTTGGATCTGCATAATTTTAAGCAGAGTTAGCATTTCGTCTCCAATTGATAGGAACTACATTCAGCAAAAGGCAGACTAAAATGCTCTGCTTATTTATTATTATTTTTTTACATCTTTATCTTTTTTGCTCAACGCTACCGAAAATCTGGGCGCTAATACACGTGCCAAAAGAAAAAAAAAAGTCTATCAATAACTTTTACATTGTCTTTCACTGCGCTTGCAATTTCTTAATTGCAGGGTGCCACTGAGCATGACAAACAGGCTCGTATATCATGTGAATGTATTACATCGATAGGTAGCACAGGCGATGCTTTAACGTTTCCATCCCCGACAGCAATATATCTTCTCCAGAGCTCAGGGAAGAATCAACATTCCCTTTGGGTTCCCCTCAAACAGCGGCAGATGTTCTATTGCTATTAATGAGAACTTGAAGCCTGGGGCTATCTCCGCATGTCAACACTTATCTTAATAGTCAATGAATAGCCACCAATATCAGATAGGTAGTATAAACCAACACACCTATACTTGGATGAGACCCTAGCGTGCACTCCTGTATTATCAAACTTGATTTGATTTTTTTTCCCCGCACAAAGACCACGGCCATGTTATTGCTAAGATCTAATTTGGCTATAATTCATCTTTTTAATATTGGCTGAGGGGTGGGATGTGGCTTTAGTACTGATTGTGTTCTGTATCAGACACTGGGGGCTACGTGTGTGTGTGTATGTGTGTGTGGGGGGGCTGATCCAATAATTCCAATAATTCAACGGGGAGATTACGACAGTAATTTGACTGTAGCAGGGAAAAAGTCATTACATCAAGCCTCTGCGACAGTCTCAGTTTAATCACAGATATTGACTTTTATAAGGAGGCATAGCTGTGTATTCCACAGCCTTCACTTTAAGGCTTTTAATAGGAATCTACGTAAAATCTAGTGACACTATTTAATCCACTGGGCTTGGGGTATTAATCTTCATTGTAAATCTGTGCCCGGTAGTGGAGAAAAGATAAATGAGCAAGAAAACCTGCTGCAACTCTAAAGATTAGAGTTACATCGAGTGAAAACATACAGTCCGGTGGGTGTCGAAGGATAATACAGTCTGCATTAGCATGTGAGGCTTCCCTCACTAAATAAACCGCAAGACAAGAAGACAAGCAGCAGACACAATCCCTTAATGTAGAATTAACTTGTTTACTCCTTTCAGAAGACTCTTCCGGTAAGTCACAGGCCCACAACTGCAATATGTTCCACTATTTGCTGATTCCCATTGCCACGGGACTCGAGAGAGCCTCCGCGGGTGGCCCAGATGGGGAGGAGAAATGGGGATGTCTATTGTGTGTATAGTCTGTTCATCGCCTCTCTTGAGCCTTGTGGCTTTCATTCCGCCTTCAGTGACACACAGAGGGAGACAACGGACCCAAATCCTCTGGGGTTCGGCACAGTAACAGCCAACCCCAGCCCTCTGCTGTTGTAAGTTAGTCTGCATTACTGCAAATTGCTTTTTTAATTACGGAAGCAACCCCGTGCGCCGCCTGTTTCTCCAAAACGATGCACACAGGGATCTACGCAGCATCATGTTTCACAAGCTGCCTACAAGCTACGCGGAACAAAGCCGATCTGCCACTCATAACTGTCTACAATGACATTGTGTGGCTTGAAGAAGAACAGACAGCACATTATAGAGAGGATTAGTCATCCTCAACGTTAAATGTTTTTCTTATTTATGTAGGCTACGAGTTCGGTTTTTTTCATCCACTTCTTGTTCTGGGTTGCTAGCTGGTGTAACACCAACACAACATAAAAGACCGGCACGTTGTGAAAGAAAATAAATATTTAAAAGCAGCAAAAACCATTAAGGAAAGGCAATGGATGGCAGATGAAAAAAAATTAAAACAATTTGTTTTCAGGGAGAGCTGTGGTTTCAACCGCCGTTTGATACCACAATACGTTCTATCTGGAAGCAAATAGAATGTTTACAGATACTAACATTACAGCAGGCCCAACTCATGGAGATGTGTGATCTGCCTCACCCAAATGGCTCTCTAAGTTACAAGCTTCTCTGTACTAAGCCTATACCACATTAGTGTAATTGGGTTTAGTTAGTCAAAACCGTATAAGCCTTCTCGGGCTTCACGTATGGCAGCTCACACTGAAATTGCGCACAGAACAGAGGACGTTTCAGTTGAAATCAACTGACTGATGCTCAATAGTTTGACTAGATTGACTGTAAAACATGGAGGATATTTCATGATAAGGGACCAGTGACTGCAATGCGACCGATGACTGCGCTGGAGAACATTAAATATTTAGGTGCTGAATTTCAGTGTGTTTCCCAGTGTGTCGGGAAAGTATCCCAGACAGGATTACAAAATAATAAGTAAATTGTTATTAAACCTCGCCTGGGGAGGAAAACCACCATTCAAATACAGCTTCTGGCACTTGCATGTAGACAGTATAGTCCTCTAATCTACTGTGACCTGAAGACAATGTCGAAATGACAGACACTGGTGTGAACAAGCAGGAACACCCAGACGGAATAAAGAGTGAATCATCCATGCAGCCCTTTTAGATTCAAGTTCAGCTTTGATCACAAACAGCTCTCCAACTTCTTCTTCTCTTCCCACTAGTTCATGTGTTCTCAGTGCACATGTACGTGTGTGTGTGTGTGTGTGTGTGTGTGTGTGTGTGTGTGTGTGTGTGTGTGTGTGTGGGGGTGTGAGAGAGAGAGAGAGTGGGGGAGGGGGTGTCAATCACTTTGACACTCTGTTACTGAGGCTTCGACACTTCCCAAGAGGCCAAGTTTTGCACGTGAATCATTTCTGCAATTTTCTGAAAGTTTTGTTGGGAAAAATACGTTTTCACTCCAAAAATTTTGGATGCACTTTTAATGAATGCAGCGCTGCAAGAACGGATCAGACAGACTATGATAGTCAGATGAAAGTTGCAATTAAATTCTCTATTCATTCTCAAATAATTTCTCCCAAGTTATCAAGGCGGACCGGGGATGTGCTTTGTTGTCTCCATAAAGAAACCACTTTCCAAAATTGATTCAATGTTATATCATAATGTTCTATCCTCTTTTTGCTAATGCTATCTCTATAAAGTAACACGGCTGGTCTTGATTGGTGCATGTGTTTGTGTCAGCGTGTTTACTGCTTGTGTTAGTCGATGTGAGTGCATGCGTGTGTGCATGCGCGCTTTACTTTGTTGTTGTGCTGGTAGAGCAGAGCGAAAACCAACAGAGCAAAACCAATAGGAGCGAGTCAAACAGTGCCATTTACCTCTATGCAAATTCACGTGGAGACAATAGATTCAACATATCTAGCCAGCAAACCACAGCACTCTGAGTTGAAATCCAAAACGGCAATGCTGATTGGTTGAAACCAGTGAGAGCGCGAGCCCCTGCGACGCCCGACTGCTTATAATACAGCATATCCCTCTGTATATTAACAACAATGCAACAAACTCACATAGTAATATGCCTTAATTGTAGCCGTTATGCGCTTGCACCTGACAAAAAATAAATTCTGCTTCCGTTTCTTGACTCTAGGTGTCTCTTCTCCCCTACAGCAAACAACAAACAACAATCCCCCCCCCCCCCGGCGAGGGTCTAAAGACACTAATTAACCTCCAACCACCAGCAGCCTCAGCACACAAAATGGCTTCCCTCTGGCTGCATTAGCAAGCCCACGCACGTCAGCGGGCTGTAGTGGGGGAACTCACCTGTGCAGGAGTAGTCATCGATCCTGATGTAGCCCGTATGGCAGATGCACATGAAGGAGCCCGGGGTGTTAACGCACATGGTGTTTTCCCTGCAGTAATGCTTCCCCTCCGCACACTCATCGATATCTAGAGAGAGTGGAGGTTTGGGGGGGGGTTAAGTTTTGTGTTTTGTAATGTAAACTTTAGAAACTTCTATCGTAATATAAATTAGATAAAAAAGAAAATAGGAATAAAAAAACGCAGATGCATACTAGCCATCGCCTTGGCAACTTGGTCTCCTCAGATGAAAAGAGAAACCGGGCCAAACTGCCGCCCTTCTCGAGTAAACAAAATAATAATCTTAATAAAGTGACGCAACAGCAGCGCAACTAAAGGCTGAACATTAGCGTAACCAAGCTAACGCAGCTGTGTGCTCTGGTCTGGGGGGGGCCTTGTTTCTGTTGATATCTGTGGGTGTGGACTCGAACCAGGACTAGTCCTTGGCACTTCTGATGCAGTGTACTGTAATACACTCACTGCATTCAGACTCTGTGTGAAGGGAAGGTCACTGCCCCCCCCCCAGCCACAAAATAAAACGTGTTCAGTGCCAGATGCATTTACGGTGAATGCTCACAATGGAGTTTCAATAGATCTGCATTGGCATTCACTCAGATCAAATGTCCTTGGGTAAAGCAACCATCACCCCCCACCCCCCACCCCCGACACACAAACACACACACACACACACACACATTCACACACATCTCAGAATCTGCCTGCTACTCTGGCATTCACTTTCACCTCTCCTCACTCTTTCCTTTCACAGCTTCATCAACAGTTGATCCCTGCGTCTATTCAAACTCCCCATTCCTACACGAGCCAACAGACAATTGATGGCAAGCAATGAAAGCACATGTGTCCTTCGCAAAATGAATAAAAGCTAATTAAACTGCATGAATAGCCATGAGAGAGAAAGAGCGAGGGAGAGGGAGCAATGGCAGGAGAACAGGTCAGGCAAAAAAGTGTATTAAAAACAAAAAAAAAAGGTAGAAAAAAAAACGGAGCCATGGAAAATAAAAAAAAACGATGCAAGACCGCCAGAAAGGGTGCAAGGAAAAGATAACGAGAGAGAGAGAGAGAGAGAGAGAGAGAGAGAGAGAGAGAGAGAGAGAGAGAGAGAGAGAGAGAGAGAGAGA
>JAOEHI010003356.1:0-10847 GCA_025447815.1 Percopsis transmontana
TTGAATAACTTGTGTAAGTGTGAATGATAACTTTGATTATTGTAATTACTAACATTTACTCATAAGGAGTAAATGATAAACCTTTGAGTAATGTTTTGCAAATGCATACGTGAAGTAACCTTGTTACATGATGCTCCTTATTCTAGAGAATGTTATCTACTTGCAAAAACTGGTAGTTAACCGGTTCAACTGTTGACAAATGTAGCTACTAATTGTATGTCACTTTGGATAAAAGCGTCTGCCAAATGCTGTAAATGTAAATGATGGCATACATTAATTAGCATTTTTGTGACGTCATCACTTCTCATTTGAATTTTGCAGTGTCCCCCCTTTACATGTGTTTGCTTCTCTGTGCTTACCGTACATACTGTAATACCCTCTTAATTCCCTATATCTATCAATCACTCAGAGAGAAAGTTAGAAGCAACAGAAACTATCTTTTCTCTCACACAGCACTCTGCTATAACAAATCACTATGTGCATATTTACAAAAAAATACAGGAATGAACTGCCTAAAAATCTTTTCTCTAAATTTAAAACAAAAGGGGAGCAAACAATACAGATTTGTGATTGGTACTGTTTGCACATGCGCAGCTCATTCACGCGCCTATGTCAGCTGCCGTGCGATCAACTGATTGTTGATCAGTGAAGACGGAGCAGCTGATTGCTGCTCCGCCTTCTCGCCTGTTTATCTCACCTCTCACTCTTGTCAGTCTGGACAGAGTAGACGCAGAGAGGTGTTCCTCCGAGTCAAGGCAGGAAAGCAAGACCATGCACTCGCGGGGTAGTACTGGCGACTTTCTTCTAGCAATAAAGTCACTAAATTGGCAACTACTGATGCAATGCGTGTAATCCGATTACCTGATTGGCTAAATCGATGAACACAAAAAAAAAACACTCAAGATGACCCGGATAAAACTACATTGTATTACATGTGCCTCAATGGTTATTTTAATATGAATTTAATTGCTAAGATGAATGAATTGCTGAATTTTGTTTACATTATCCTTTGGTTACACTACCATCATAAATCAGTATACAAAAATGGGAGAAATCTCACTTTATAGTGTATATAATACAGCTGTATAATTGTTTGTCTTCTCAAAAGCAAATGTGTTTGTTAATTCTAGTTTACTTCCATAGCCTAGCAACTAGCTATTTAGGCTAATCATTGATACTTAAACAAACTCAACAAGGCACCCGACGAAACTTGACACATTTTATTTTCAGCGACATTAATTGTAATTCTACAGGGTCATCCAAAACAAAGAGGTTGTGAATATTGCTGCTATAAATGATCATTTACTCAATTTAATCCAGATTCATTTGATTAGCTACTTGTGTTCAACATGGGAGATTGTGAGCATGTGACCTAGTTTCTGCTCTCTCATTGGCTACCGCTCCAAAAGTAAACTCTTCAGTCAATTTTTGGGATTAGCGGCCAACATCCGGGAACGCTGTCCCCTCTCCTACTCCACTGTTAGAAAATGCATTTAATCTTGCCGCTCTGCTCTCCACACCCAACTGCCTGCTGGATGCAGTGATAGTGTGAGTATGCTATCTTACAGCAGCAGGGGAGGGGCTGAGAAGAAAGTGTACATGTTTGACATGTGTCAGTAAGCCCGTGTGTGTATGTGTGTGTGAGAGAGAGAGAGGGGGGCTTCATCGTAAGAAATGTCCCCTATGATTTTATGGCCATATCAAACCCAACCCTCACAATTGCACCATTTTCACCCATCATGCTCTCTGTGGAATGGTTGCAATTGCCCTAATGGGCTCAAAACAGCAACATGGTAGCATTCTGGACCCTGTGGCAGACAGACACGCTGATCACCCCTCCCCGTGTATATTTTTCTTGTATATATCATAACAGTTCTGATCGACACACAGTTGACCACAGACACTATGTTTGCAGCGTTTTTCCTATATTCAGGGGTTACTACAGTGCATCTATGGTTGATGATATTTAATATTTTTCAATATTTATCTTCCACCTTTCCCTCTCTGCTTACCTCTTCAGTCCCACATTATACAGTTCTTAATGCTTTTCAACAGTTTCAACAGCTCCAGGTTTCCTTATGCCTAGCACCAGCCCAGTAGCACCTAAATCACCTGAGTTGCACATTTTATGATTTATCACCCAGACCTACAACGTACAGGGAAAAAATAGTTTTTTTTTTTTACCTGAACCCAAAATGCCACCTGGAATCCACTGGCAGGATACTGTACTGTACGTGTGTGTAAAGCAGGACGCTGATCCACTGTCCCGTTTTCTTTTCCTTGCCCGCCCCAACAGTGTGTCCTCATCTAAAGATAAGCCATTATTCTCCCAACATGACGAGAAAAAGGACACTTTACCTGGATGTGACAGCCTGCCTAGTTAGGATTCCTTGCAGAGCTGTTCAGCAAACTATGGCACTTCTGTCTATTTAACAAGCTATGCTTGGCATTTTTTTCTGAGCGTAGCGGCCTCACATTCAGAGAAGAGTCCCACTTGCGATCTGTGTGCTCCTACATCTCTTTGCTCTTGTTACATGTTTAGTGGCACTCCATAGCCTAGCCACTGATCACTTGTAGTGGTTGTTGAGTGCCTTGTACAGCAGTGGGGTGAGAACATCTGATACCTGCAGGTGAGGGGAGGGATTTTATAGGCCTCTCTGTTGACCTTTTCTAATCCCACTGGGAAATAGGTCTCAAACACACGTGACCTTTTCATGCATAATTCAGCAGACCTGCATTGGATCTGCATTAGGAATACATATGGCAATGTTGCCTTAAACCCAACTGAACAGCTCCTCTTATGGCCTGGTGCACATTAGAGGATTTTCAAATCTTAACCAATTTTTAAAACGTGAGAGACCAACGACAGATTTAACCGATTTTTAATATTTGAATCATAAGAACACACAAACTAGACGATTTAGTCAAAACGCAGGACCACAAACTGGGAGTTTATCCTAAACGATTTCAGAGTGGCGATATTAGGGACTTGGGATCTCACTGAAACTCAGGTGACAAACGTGACTTTAGAGCAAAACAAACATGGAGGTTGATTGTCGCTGTCAGCTAGTAGCACTTCTGTGTGCTATGTTTTGCACAGAGAAACAAAACAGCCATTTCCTTTCTGCCAAATGGACCATGATCAGAGGATATTCAACTACAGACCCTCTCGAGCCCGCAGAGTGGTGGAGAATGGTTTTTGGCATTCTCGCCAACCGGTGGAGAATATTCCGTACCACCGCTCTCATTGGCTATTGCGGGTTTCCGCTCTGGTTTCTATCACTGTTCCTTTCCAACTACAGGATTTAAAGTTTAAATATTCGATATCGGGGAGACTCCGAGCCAGTCGGTAACGTTAAGATGTCTGTAAACCCCTCACACCTCAAGATCCCTTGGGCAGATAATTGGTTCAGACCAGCCTCGAGTAGGGAACGCCCCAGGGATTGTCAGCAGGGGCGAATCGGACCTAAAATCCAGTCAGAAATCCTTTAGTGTGCACCAGAGAAATAGAGAAAATGTGACATTCAGTGTTTGTCAGCCCCCCCCCGAATATGTGTTCTGGTTCTGTGCTGTGCTGCAGGTAACAAGGACGCAGGTTGGGATGTTGTGTGTGTGTGTGTGTGTATCGGGGAGGCAGGACAAGCGTATGCATGCAGGCACCGTGGGCTATCTGCTCACAGTAAACGCTTTGACAAGCCCTGCAGGGCCAGCCTTGTGACAGGATGTTGATCAGTCCTTAGGGTGACAGGAGCCATCCGCCCGCCTGCCTGCCCGCCTGCCTGCCTGCCCGCCTGCCTGCCTGCCCGCCTGCCTGCCTGCCCGCCTGCTGGCAGTATGGATGGATGGACCTCTGGAAGGAAAAGGCAACAAAAACAATACAGTAGGCTGCCTTTGGTTTGGTTTGCCTTGGCCAGTTTAAAATACTAGTGAGTATCTGCTTATTTAAAAACCCTGGATGGATGGATGTATGGATGGATACAGTAGATAAATAGGTAGATGGATGGATATATAGATAGTTTCTTTGCCTTGACTCGTGTACTTAGTTAGTTAAACCTTTATCAATAAATAAGAACAGAATAATAGACCCAAACATTATAGAAAGACACAGTCCTCAGTGAAGAAGTTATGGATTAGCCCCTCAGCTAGACCCCTCAACCTTACAGACCTTTGGAGCTCATTCCATTCATGTAGAGCATTCTATTGAAAAGCTGTTTCACCCAGTTCAGTCTTTACAAAACGGTTATCTAAGTGACCTGCTGCTATGTCTAACAGTAATCAGAGAACAGTAAAGCCTTAATACAATGCAATGCAGTTTCCTTTTCTTTCTTAAAGATTAGAAATATAGTGGTGAGTGAAAAGCGTATGTTCTAAAGCATGTATTCAATTGGGGAAAGGGAAGTGAAAATTGAAACTAAATAAGTAAATAAATAAATTAAGCTTAAGACTATGGACACTACCGTCCTATCTTTGTAATTGTTTGAGTAATTTCACAGCCACAATGCTGAATAAACAATTACAGATTGCTCAGTTTCCTCAGGTTTTTGCCCCCTGCTTTTAATTGTTGTTTCACTACTACTGTACATCAAGTTTCTATAATCATATCAACATCAAATGCTCCATATAGAATACAGTATCTCACAGAGGACCTAATATCACAGATTTTACCATCCACTTGCTATTAAATTCCTATTGATGAACTCATAGACCATTGATCATTGATCAGTCCAATGTTTACATGTCAAGACTTTAACAACATTTGCACAATAATATTGTAATATAGCCTACTCTGTGTGGCCATAGTTTGTGACGTGCAAAATAAACTAAAATAAAAACTGTATGTCCATTTCACCAGTTCTGTTGTGTCGCTGCTGCGGAGGAGGCCATAATTACAGGCTGGCTCCTCAGGGCCTCTTCAGGCAGAGCTGACCTGCCCCGGCCTGCCTCAATTAATGATCCCCAAACTTATGTGTTGTCATGCACCCAAAGCATTATTTACTGTTAACGTACCTTGCGTTTGGCCACACAGGAAACACAGCCGCCTGCTTCGTTAAGGGACAGCTCCATGGCAACGGGCCTATTTAACAATATTCCCTGAGGAATATGAAAGATAAAAACAGCCTCCGGTGTGAATAGATGTGGGATCATTTCCTCACTGGCCATCACTGGGATTGTACCAGCTATAGCTACAAACTAATGGGGGTAGAATTCATATGGTTTGGATTAATGAATTCTGTAATTAGACCCTTTTTTAACCTCAGCCTTCTTGATTGATAGGCCAGTTGGATTTAAATAATGTTGTAAAGCACAGATATGTGTTTGGATACACATTTCTCTCCACCTCACATTTATTTTTTACTGTTTATATTTGGAATCAAATTTCAACAAAGGTGCATATGACCGTGGAGGGCCATATGCCACCATGTTATTGTAACACTTGTTTGAACCACAAGGGCGACTCTGTACATCCACACTGTTGTTTTGATGTAATTTGACTAATTTGATCTCTTCTCGGGTCTGAAGTTGGGTGGAGCTATGCTGTGTTTTTTCTGAGGTCGGCAGCAAACTGTCTACTCAAAACAACCAATTGTAAATAAGGTGTCAGTTGTCCCATCCTAGTTGTAACCGAACTGACATATAGTATAATATAAACATAACATATAAACACAACAGCCCCTTGCACTGATGTTACTAGGGGTGGGAATTTCAAATCTTTTTACTGACTCTTTTAATCTCGGTCAGTAAAATGAAACGAATCTTTTTGCGAGTCATTTCATTCATCCAGTTCATTTTAACTATAGGCTAAGTGCGGCGCTGTAGCCCTCTTGTGGGCGATGTAAAAAAAGAGTGCACGGCTACATGTCAGCCTAAATAACTGTAACGTGACAAATGATCGAAACACACAAACCCGAAGACTAGTTATGAGTCGTGAACTAATCATTTCTGTTTGCTGTGCATAGCCCTCTGTCCTGTTGCTGAGCCTATAGGCTACAACTGTCACGTGACAAATGAGCGAAAGAAACACACCGAGGACCTATAGTTATGAGCCTTAAACTAATAATTTCAGTTCCATGTACTGAATTAGCCTATGCAGCTGCCATGTGACAAGTGAACGAGTGAATCATCACTGACACAACTCATTACTCCGGGTCAGATAAAAGATTAGTTCAAAAAGCAACACAACACTACTGACATATGAGGATCAGGGAAATGTCATCCAGCAGGGATGATCAGCCACATAAACTAATCCAGTGTGTGTGTGTGTACAGCGGGCTTCATTCATGTTGACCCTTGACACTGATTAAGATGACCTTACCCATAGTGTGATGGGGAGAGACTGTTATTTCTGTTATCAGTAATAGGGTAAGAATTTCCTCAAGGGTTTTCCCAGGACATCTGGGAGATCCTGCAGATAAAGGCTGCAGGTAATTTGTTTCTCTAAGGTCAAAGTAACTTCCATGTTCAGTCACTGAGAAGTAAGTTACAGATTTACATTCTCATAAAGTAGCAAAGGCATGTTGGAAAAAAAACACTTTTCTTTTCAAATACTTTTCATAAACACTCAACTATAAATTACACTTTTAAATTAACATTCCGTGGCTGCTGCCTCGGCTTGGCATTTCCATCGGCAGCGGGAAAGTAACAGAAGATCAGGAAATAATGACAGTGAGAGCAAACGAGAGCGAGGACTCGGGGAGATTCAGTCAAGTGTGTCTGGACATACAGGTGTTATTGTTTGTCTCCATGCAGTGTCTTCCAAATGATACGGGAATGGGAACAAACGCCAAGCTCTGTGAACTGATAAGAATGATGAGCATTGCCAGGAGAGAATAAACAAAGTAATACCATCGCCATACACACACCGTGAGCATGAAACATATACTGTAACACATCTTAAAAATGGGAGCTGAAGGTTTGGATTATGTTTTTTACATGGGAACCTGTGAGCTGCTGTCAAGCCATATCGCAACTATTCCTCGAGTCAACACAAAAATTACACAGTATATTCTTATAAGAATGAATGATTATCAAAGAAACACTGTTTTCTAGTAGATAGTGTGTTTTGGCTGCAGCCTATAGTGCATGTATGCAGCCTGAATGGCTAATTCTACAAACAGCTCTGACATGTTGAGGCCCTGCCACAGTAACTGCTTCTATTAGCATTATGCAACATCCTTAGCACACTTTCCTCCCAAACAGGTTGTTGATTGAGACTGCCGTGTGCTTCGATCTTCTGCCTTCAATATGTAGCTGGAAAAGAAATGTTCCACAGCGTATGGTTCAGTAATTACTCACTTCTGTCTACTAATGGCTTGTCTTTAGATGTCCTAATGCTCAGATATACCAGTCGACTAGATGTTCTGTCTGCATAAATCAAATCAAATGCAAATCATTGCAAATATCATTAGGCAATATCATGCGGCATTAGCATTAGTATTAGTCACTCAGGGGCTAACATTAGCATTAGCCCCTATTATGTGTGTGTTAGTATAGAGGCAAGCTGTCGCAACATCACATGCTTTTACGACGGTTAACGTGTACATGCTTGATTTATCAGCTGCTGCTGATTCATTAGTGAGCCAAGCGAATAGACAATCAAATGTACGCAGCAATTGTGGATCCACATCACATGATACCAGGGCTTCTTATTGCCCGGCCCGTCCACAGCCCTTTGCAGATACGGCAGCTCTAAAATCGACATAGTAGGCACCTTACACTATGGCCTGTACACTATGGCACCAAGCACTTACCGCTATTCACATTCCATGTGGCACGAAGAGGGGCTAAACTCCTGGGCGTTGATCTCTTCACTGGCCTGGGCTTCACACTGACAGATGGCAGTTGGCAATCACCCATATCACTTGCACGTGGCAGCAGAAATGGCCAGCCCTATTTGAGGGGCTTGGCTGCCTCACAGCCTTCACACACAGGCCCTTGGTGGACATTAGTGTAGCCCTTGTCATTCAGCCCTTATGCCTCATTTCTCTGGTGCTCCGTGATGCCGTTGTAGAAGATCTCTAGTCAATGTTGGAAGCAGGCATCATCAAGCCTGTCATTGCTTCTCGCTGGATCTCAAACCTAGTCATTGCTTGCATGAAATCCGGTGGAATCCGCACCTGTGTCGATCTCCGTAATGCAAACAACGCCGTTGTTCCGGATAAGTACCCATTGCCTACAGCGGAAGAGTTGACAGCACAGCTTCATGGAGTCAAGGTCTTCTCAAAACTTGACCTGCGTCAGGGCTATCTTCGGGTGCCCCTCCATCGGATAGCAGGGACCTTACGGCCTTTGTCACACACACAGGAGTGTTTCCCTACACTTGCATGCCTTTCGGACTTTGCTCCGCCCCCAGCTGTTTCCAAAAGATTATGAGCAGCATCCTGGCAGGGATCCCTGGGGTGGCAGTGTACTTGGATTACATTGTGGTTCATGGCCCGGACCTCCACACACATGACCAGCATCTTCACAGAGTCGCCAGGACCTTGTTCGCTAACAAACTCACCCTGAACGGCGAGAAGTACATGTTCGCCACATCCACCATTGACTTTGTGGGGTTTCAACTGTCGGGGAATGGCATCAGCCCGCTGACATTAAATGTTGAGACCATCCATCGACTCCCAGAGCCTACCTCAGCCCCCCAGATGTCCTCATTCCTGGGCATGACGGCCTACTACCTTCGGTTCCTGCCCCAGGATTCTCAGACCACAGTGCCCCTCCGCCAACTCCTCATGAAGGACAAACCATGGGTCTGGACTGCTGCCTACTCCGAGGCACTCCGCACTCTCAAGGCCCAACTCACTACAGCCTCGATTTTGGCGCATTTCCATCCTGGCCCACTCCAGTCAGTGTTTTCTCTGGAGGAGCTCAAGCGGGAATCAGAGAACGACCCCTCTCTGTCAACCCTCCATACCTACATACGGGAAGGGTGGCCAAATTGTGTGTCAGAGGAGCTCGCGCTATTCGCCAGGGTCAAAGATTAACTCTCTTGCTGGGAGGATGCCTGTGTTTCCCGGGGACTCTGCACTGTGGTCCCTCGTGCCCTTCAAGCTCGTGCTCTATCTATGGTGCATGAGGGCCACTTGGGCATAGTGAGAGTCAAGCAACTGTGTAGAGATCTAATGTGGTGGCCGGGCATCGACCACAGCGTTGAAGCCATGGTTAGGGACTGTACAGTATGTGTCCTCGGTGGTAAGACAGGGCCGCCAGCAAACCCTCTACTCCAGCCACTCCCCTGGCCATCATGGCCCTGGGAGCATATCCAGATGGACATATGTGGGGAGATACACGGGCATGAAATTCCCCAACATCAACAGTTCCTTGTGGTGGCATATGATCTGCATTCAAAGTGGCCAGAGGTAGCTCCTGTCAGTTCAGTCACCACACATGCCATTGTGGGCATCCTGGACAGCTTGTTCGCAAGGTGGGGCCTTCCTGATAGCCTTACTAGCTGGCATGCTAGACTCCTCAAGAGAGTCTGTGCACCTGAGGCTGCTTTGACAGCCATGCCTTCCATGGGAGCACGCGACACTGGCCTGGATGGCTCGCAGGCACAGTGGACTGCACTTGCCCCTCCTCCACCTCCATGCCTGGAACCAGCCCCTGAGACACCAGACGCAGGCAGTGTACAGTGGGGGCAGGCCAGTGCGTGCTCGGGTCCGCACATCTCATCTACATGATTATGTGACTGATTTTCACTCCTAGGTTGTAACAGTTGATGGGGACCTGTTTCTGTTTGCAGCCACCTGTTGGTGGCCAAATTGTTCTGGAGGTTATATTGTTTTACAGTTTTGGGAGGGGGGGCGAAACATTATGTGTGTGTGTTGGTATAGGGGCAAGCTGTCGCCACATCACATGCTTTTACATGCGGTTTACGTGTACATGCTTGCTTTATGGTGTGCGTGCGTTGTGAGTATGAGAGGCACCCATGAGTAAAGGAGCTACCTGTTTAAACAGTCCATTCGTGTGGGAGTGTTTCATTGTATAAACACAATAGTCCCTTGCACTGATGTTACTAGGGGTGGGAATTTCAAATCTTTTTACTGACTCAGATCTTTTAATCTCGGTCAGTAAAATGAACTAATCTTTTGCGAGTCATTTCGTTCATTCCGTTTAACTAAGTGCGGCGCTGTAGCCCTGTTGTAAAAAAAAGAGTGCACGGCTACATGTCAGCCTTTACAACTGTCACGTGACAAATGACCGAAAGACACAAACCCGAAGACTAGTTATGAGTTGTGAACTAATCATTTCTGTTTCCTGTACTGAGCCTATGCAGCTGCCATGTGAGGAGTGAACGTGAGCATATTGAGCCTCAGAGAGCACAATAGGGGACGGGGTAGAGAGCAAATTAATGCTCGTGAACGTTTTGTTCTTTTTGAACTAATCTTATATGACCCGGAGTAATGAGTTGTCTCAGTGTGAGTGATTTGTTCATTTTCATGCATGCGTGAATAGTCTTGGATGCTTACTACCCAGCCCCCTATATCTGCCCACACCTATGGCAGTTGTAATTGTAATTGTGTTTCAAACACAAACGCTGATTCTGGTGGCAGAATAATGCAATCGTGGAGTAGTGGTTATTGTACTATAATGGTTCAACCTTTATTGATTCTAGGTCATTCTCATTCTACAGTAGGTGTGAACTGAAAAAATAGTCTTCATAATTACTTCATCCATGTCACGATCGGAGCGCACAGGCCTATGCACCTCCGTGCATGCCTGCCCTATTTGCGCACCTGGGAGGGATTAGCCCCACAGGTGCGCCTCCTTAGCTTAGAGTAGTGGACTATTTAAGTATCACCAACAGCACAAGTTGCTGTTGGTCATTGTTTTGGCTTTTGCCCTGTGTGTGT